>JAOWAY010433681.1:0-13759 GCA_028565895.1 Goniobranchus geometricus | reverse complement strand
AACTCCCCCGCCCCCAACAGCACAGACAAAAAACTAAAGCACTTTTGATCACAGATTTATAGAACAATGACATAATTACATTATCAACATGAAACTATTTCAATTTCATAACATGTACATTCGCTGAAACATTTTCTTGTAAACATGAGAAGAATGGAGGTGCCAATCAAGTTTATCATCTATGGTCACTCCGAAATATTTGTATGACTTTACAATTTCTTTTTCTTCGCCACGGATATGTAATGGTTCAGGTATGTCTTTCCTCCTTCTAAAGTCACTAATTAATTCTTTTGTTTTCCTCACATTTAAGAGCAGATGATGTTCTTCACACCACATTGTAAATTGGCACACTGCCTCTCTGTATTGTGTTTCGTTTTTTATAAGCCCTTGAATTATGGAATCATCAGCAAACTTTATAAGCTTAAGACTCGCATCGTTGAATGCACAATCATTTATGTATATAGATTATAAACTGGTGACATAACACAGCCCTTTGGGGGGTCCTCCCCTATTAATGATGAAATCTGACTTGACATTGTTTCCTCTAACGTACTGTGATCTATTAGTTAGAAATTCAATTATCCAGGCTCTGATTTTACCATCTATTCCCATTTCAATAAGCGTCTTTGCTAGAATGTGAGGCTGTGATAAATGGTGTTAAACGCTGATGAGAAATCAATAAAGAGTACTCTACTCTAGTTTTCCGGAGTATTAAGGTGTTGATAGATATTATTCAGAAAAAAATGTTGTGACCACAGTTGTCAGTGAGTTAAAATGCTTTTATTATTACATGATTATCACTTTAATAACCGAGCAAAAATATAAGATGGTAATTGATATGGCTGGTGACAAACATTGGGTACTTGGTACATTCCTATTTTCCATAAATGATTGTTGTTTCCGTCTTTTTTGTTCCTGCCTACCATATCTACAATTCGATTTATGCTGTGATTTTTTTGTTGTTTTTTTTTATTCTACAGTTGACCATGCAGCAAGGCTTGCGGGAACTTGCCATCAATCCAGCTCTGCTTGATGAAATTGAAAGATTGAAAAGAGAAGTAGAGAGATTGAAATCAATGTACTGATAAAAATTCAGCAGTGATCATAGGTCTAATTGTTATTAATCTTGATTTCAAGGATCTGACGAATTTCACTCACATCATATATATTCCTTTAATGGAGATTCTTTTGCCAGAAAAAGGTGCAGTAGAAACAAGCTGAAACTGGATTTGATCTTACTCGTATTTTGATCAGTTGATGAGTCTGATTAGCACTACATTTAGGCCTACCTTGTAGGATTTGCCATGTGACATCAATTGCTGAAATAAGATGAGAAAGGTTCTAACAGCATCTCTGTAAATGCTTAAGACCTACAATAAATTAATGTAAATGTTCAATTGTCAATATGGCATATGACTAGTTATATCGCTTATTATTGTTGAATGTGAAAAG
Source organism: Goniobranchus geometricus (assembly GCA_028565895.1). Classification (NCBI taxonomy): domain Eukaryota; kingdom Metazoa; phylum Mollusca; class Gastropoda; order Nudibranchia; family Chromodorididae; genus Goniobranchus; species Goniobranchus geometricus. The sequence goes on along the minus strand of JAOWAY010433681.1, from coordinate 12,307 downwards.
GAAAGAGTTTGGTCATGTATCCAACTTAAGGCTGAAGGTGTGGTTATGATGGGCCTATTTTGAATATTTTTTATTGACTTGTTGACAAACCTGTGAACCTGCCCACCGTCCTAGCCAGCGCAGTAGACATGCAGGTGAGGATAAGTCCATGCATGCGCCGCTTCCCTCCCACATGTACTCAAATGTGCATGGCCTATAGTTGGTCATTTGTGTATGTAGGCCTATTCCATGCACACTTGTGTGCTTTGGGGTATATATGTTTATTTGTTTATTAATATATTTTTTGTCAATTTTCACTTTAAAAAAGAAACATTTTATTTCAATTTATTTAAACTTTTTTCATATTTTGAAATAACTATTTTTGCCCACACACATTTATTTCATAAGTAAAGTCACTAACACTTTTTGTTCAGAAACACTAACATGTTCACCTTGGTTGGCTTGATGTGATGTCTCTTGTCACTGATCACTTCTTCTGCTTTGCTGAAAAGTCATTCAGATGGCACTGAGGTAGCTGGGATTCCAAGGTGCTTTTGGACCAATTTCTACATATTGAGGTATTTTGTTCTGACCTTCCAATAGATAGTAGCATCGTCTGTCCTTTTCTACTGGCATGTCTTGTGCATATCTGTTGACTTCCTTAACTTCGTCAACTACAACTGATTGAGCTAGTAGTTACATCTTGAATACTTTGGTCAAACAGTTACACATTTGGGGAGCATTGATTGTGGACGCTCTGATGTTGATTAGGGGTCTTCTTCTGTTGTTGTGGTATTTCATCCATAAAGTTTTGACTTACTCTATCGCTTGTTGCAGTTGTTGAAAATCAATAATCTTGAATCTCGCGTCAAAAAATGTTGCTGATCTCATAATTTTATCGTCTTGTATGTTGCTGAATCTTTTTGTGACTTCTCCCAGAAGCCTTTGTTTGAAAGTGCAGCAGGCATTAAATTTGCCTTTGATAGGAGTTGTTTCCCAGTGTAAGAATGTGGTCAGCCAACACATCTCTTGTCATGATGTCGAAGGCCTTTAGCACTTGACGATGTCCTTGAATTGCTCTAGATCCTCATCAGTGACATCAAAAGCTGGTGTGCTAATCAAGTACAGAGCTGGGTTTACACATGATGCAGCAGAGTATATATCTTTCCAAAGTAGCATAACAAGAATTCCATCTGCTGGAAACATCCCCAGTCAGTTTGGTGGCTCTGTTCCTTGTTGCTGCAGAGCATTAAGTCGTTCTCTGCTTTTTTTGCTCACATGGAAAGTCTTCACTACTTGCTTCACTTTTTCAATTGCTGCATTGCCCTGCCCTTGTGTTCTTCGGACAGAGAAATTGAAGAGGTGTCCCACACAATAAGTGTATCTCATGTTTGATACATATTCGGAAACAATCATGTTGATTTTGCTGAAAACGTCGGACTCCCTACACATATCCTGTAAGACCTATGGAATATTCTTTCCGGTACTGTCGCCGGGCATGTCTCAAGTTATCAGAACATATGACTTGAAGCTGAAGTTGTTATCAGTAAAATGTGTTGTTACACCGATGTAAGATTTTGCGTCCCTTGATATTGATCGGTCAGTTGTAATTGCTACAGATGGCACAAGCGGTTGCTCTTTCAAAACCTTCTTCATCTCTTTATAGACACCGGGAATTGTCTTTGAGATGCTCTGTCTTGATGTGATGACAAACGTGGGATCAAGAACTTCTGTATAAGGCTGCAGGTCTTTGCACAACATGGCAACAGCCATCTCTGTTAATGTCTTCTGCCTTGGTGACTTGGCCTGATACTAGAGATGTCAGTAGCATAGATTCAGCAATGAGAGGTTGTTGGATTGGTGCTGGTTTGGATGTTGCATTCAGCTCAAGAATTTTTTGTCTTCTCTTGTGCATGCCTTTTCATGCCATATGTACTGGAATGGTAGGCCAGATTGGTGTTGCAAATTTCACAAAACACACTCTTGTTTTTGTCAGAAAGGGTAATCATGCCTTGAACATTGCTCTTAAGCTTTGGCTTCTGTAACATTTAGAAATCTGAAGAAGAGGGGATAAAGTAGATGAAATGAATGAAAAAATTACTACATAGTAGTCTAGATAAAAATACTTGTTTTGCAAAGTTTTCTTTATGACAGTATTGAAACTGATGCTTGTTTTGTTATTATCATGATGCTTGTTTTGTTATTATCATGCTAACAGTGATGAGAGCTTTTAATATGATCCTTCACAAGTGCTTACATTAGAATATTTTGCAAAAGCCGACTCATTCCTCCATGCAATGGATGCGAGAATAGTTGATATGGGAAACATTTCTATTCATTACTAGTACTGTACGAGCCAATACACTGAGCGTTGAATTGGGTTTTAATCTTTCAGTATCCATGCCTGCTAAATTCATCACATTTCTCACCCGTCTTCCCAAGTACCAGTGGATATACAACTGCATGGTTTCACAAAACTTAAAGAAACAAAGAATTCTAATCGTGAAATTACTTACTTCTGCTGATTTAAACTTTGAGGTAACAAACTATACACAACTTAGTGTTTTCAAAACATGAAATCATAATCTCTGGCTCATGCCTTCCAACTTTGGAAGTTTTTGTCAACTCACTTATAGTAATCTTTAGTTCCTTTTCATAAAACCTCGTCTACCTAACATTAACACAAGTAATATTGCAACTTTCAATTTTAATTGTTTCAAATTTATGGCACTGGCTGGATGCCAACTTCCCAAAAATTTCAACACAATGTTTGGATCCCAAGTCACTGAGCAATGAGGCATAGCAGGCCTGAGATTAAAAATCACTTTGATAAAAGTTGATGATAATACGATATCAAGAATCCTGTCCTTCAAAGTTAAGAGACGATATAGCACTTCTTGCTACATTAATATAACTATATCCCAAACTTTTATTGTCAAGGTTTGTAAGGAACTCTACAACATGGTTGGCAGGTGGTTTACATGGATCAATCTTCCTTGTGTCACAAAAGTGAAGGAACTTTGATGTAAGTTTCACAATGCTTTGTTGTGCTACTTAACCTGTCTCTTATCTGTCCATTGGACAGCCACTATCAGTCCCTTCTGTTTCAATCTAAATTCTCCTTTCTTTTGTTTTGATTTGGGAAAAGGCCATCCTTTACAATTAGGCCTAAACGTGGCGCAGCTGTAAGTCTTGTCTTCCCAAAAGTCACTTGCAAATTTGGCTGATGAGAAAAAGTTGTCACAAGATACCGAATGCTTTTTACCCAGATGACCCTGTAGCATAGTTTTAACCACCTGGTAGCCTTGTCCATGAGGGCTGTTGTAATTTTGCTTTCCTGTATAAATTTGAAAGTTCAGGAGGTATCCAGATTCCGCCTCAGCACAACACCATACTTTGAAACCTCATGGTGTCGGCTTATTTTGTTGCTTGAAGCTGATTCGCCCTCTGTAAGCCACCATTGCTTCATCTAGGCTAAGGTTTTGTTGTGGTTTGTAGACAGATGAACATGTATGATGAACTTGATCTATCAATGGCCGAAAAGTGGTTCAAAGTTGACATCACTGTGAGCTGGCTGATCAGTGTTGTTTGCGAGATGAAAATACTGATGAATTTTTTGAAAGCGCTGACGCCCCCATACATCAGCCACAGCAAGAACCCGCCAGAATGTATCAGAGGACCAGTAGAGCCTGAATTCAAGGAGAAGATGTAATCCAAAAGTAATAAGGGTGTACAGATATTTACCGATATCCTCATGAACAACTGGCATCCAGTAGGGGTCGGAATGACCTCGCTTCTCTTGCTGCTGTTCAGCATATCGATGGTCTCGGGCACAGAACGCCCAAGTCTGAAAACCTTAATTTTACAGGACAAGGAAAAAACTGATTTTCTCCAAACCACTTCTTATAGTCTACTAAATGATTTTTGTTTATTTGATAGATGTTGTTTCTGCAATGGCAATGATAGCTCAGTTTTGTTTACTTTGGGGTGGCACATTCTCGGCAGACATGGTGCCGTGCCTGAGTTAGATGGTTTGAGAAACAGATTTGCACTGAACAGCTAGGACTTAAGCGTTCTGTGCCCTCTTTTTGATATTGGTTGTGCAAGAAACTGTAAACAGATTTGACTGTGCAAACAGCTGACTTCGGTGATTTGTTCCTTCTTATTTTACCGTCCCTGATCTTTTATGCATTTTTATAAATAGTTGTGTTAATCATAGCCCTATATTTTGCAATTAATTGTACCTTTTCTTCCACTAGATTATTAGACAATATAATATGGAAAGAATGCAAAATTGAACAGGCTGCCTAAAAAAAAAACAAAAAAAAACTGTGGGAGGACAGCATAGCTTTTGAGTTTCTTGATTGAGATCTAATTCATATTCCTTTGCATTTATCTGAAGCTCTGAATTGCCAGCAACTTGTCCATGTGTCACCCTTTCCTTTCTCGTGACATAAATCGGTACCGGTTTCGAACAATATCTTAAGTGCTTTTGGCTACTTTTCAGGAGGAGCAAAAAACTTATTAATTCTAAATATTTGAACAATGTTCTTACATCACTTGATCCTTCGAATTTATCTTTCATCCCTTATTTAACTAGAAATAGGCCATAAGATATTTGACCTAAAAAAAATTGCCCCAGAACAAAATCTCAAGTTGATTTGAGATACCGGTATCGGTTTGCTCTCATATCGTAACTCGACTTGAGATTTTCTTCTTTAGCGAACTTGGCGACGCAGTGTGTACATATGATTGTATTCTGGTTGTTAAATACTAAAAAATCGTAGTATTCCAAACTTTTTTTTATCTTCTTCGCTTTTGAACTCAAATTGTGTTGGTTCGAAACATTGATTAGTTTGATCATTAGAAACTACACTTGCATACAATTTTCAACATGACCAACTAAACTTGTTAGGGATTCAAACGTTCAACCTAAGAAGACAACAAATATTACTCATGTTTTGAACGCAAATCTGAAAAGGACATTAAAAAACTTAACAACAAAGGGAATAATAATACAGTGCTGTTCATCTAACTTCACTTTTTAATTGGCAGACCTTACAACAGATACTTTAATTCTACTTCAACAGGATTTTGCACATGCTACAACGCTTTATCCAAATCCAGTTCATTAAGCCAATTGTATGGAAACAGATGTTATGGTTTAGCAACAAAAGCTGTCACTCTTGTTCTCAGAGTGGCCTTTCACAAAGAATATTTGCTCAATGGCTGTATTATTAATAACATACCATACCATGGCCAAAAAGTGTTGGTTTCTGTTTTGACCGCCACAAGAGTCTGAAAACAAGGTTACAGCTTTGATGCCCCTCTCGGCCTGCTCACATAGATACATGTACACGCACGAGGCAATGTCTACAGCTCCTCTTTTGGCAATGGTCTCATTCCAAGGATAGTTAAGGCCCATAGAAGCTCTGAAATAAAAAATACTTAAGTTGTGGTTATTGAGCTTTCGCTTATAGTACAACACACCTTCGTTTGATTTCGGGGTTTCCAGTACTTCTTCAAGATCAAAGGCGGCTGAAGAAAAGGTGGCAATTACTTTGGCCTTTCTCCTCATTGCATCCTTGTATTCCAGAACAGCTATTGCTTCTGTCTTGTGTTTATAATGTGCTTCCCGAACTGCTGGTGTTTTATCTTCCCTTTTGTCGAAGATAGAACATGTGTCCCAAAGATCATTTTTTGGTCTGTGGAATCCTAACTTAAATTGTGTGTAAAATATGCTTTTGTAACTCGAAAGATTGGCGATGTTTGGACTGTTTGCTTTCTTTCTCTCTTCTTCATAAAACCTATGCATCTTCTGAATGCTCAACTGTGGGTCAAGATAATTCCTGGTGGTTTTCTGACGGCAGTAATTTGAGGAGACAGTTGGGAAGGATTTTATGTGTTTCTCTACTTCAGTGTGTTCGTCCCCAAGGGACCTAGGTCTGTTTTTGTGTTTGCGTCGAAGGTCGGGATCGATGGTTCTGACCTCTTTTTGCTTCTGCAAGGCTGTTTTTACTTTTTGTTCAGAGATACTCAAAGTGTCGAGGAAAAATTTCTTGCAAACATTGTTTTTTAGAGTATTGACTGTGAAGGTATAACTTCTGGAAAATGATTTTGGTGAGGTGATGTTTGATTTTCTGTACTTAGGTTCAGATGTTATACACAGGATGGAATGAAGAACCATTGCATGGTGATGTGGGCCAAAGCCAAAAATTTGTCGAATACTTTCTTTCTGTCATCTTCACTGACTTTTGTATGACAATTTCTGGGACATTTGTCGTCGCACCCTTTCCCGACAGCCTTTTGCTGCACATTCTTATCTCTCTTTGAAGTATATGCCCTTCCTGAATTGCACAAAGCTTTCCGTTTCAGATCAGACGCCTGTGGTTTTGTCTTGGCCCTCTCCTAGCCCCCCTCCCTTCATCGGATATCTCTTCTTCCTCTTCTGACATCCCTGTGGAGACAAGCATCTCACGTTGTCCATGTCTGCCATTCCATCACTCACACAACTTGGCCCAGGTATCATGAGGTTGTCTATGGTCATCTTACTCTGCATTATTATACATTCAGCTCTTTTATTTTCAACTCTCACAATCTCACTCCCAGACACGCTCAATTCTACTGTGGGAGATACAACAGAAGTTTCTATCAAACTGAAAGTCGCATCATGGATAGACACTGACTTACTTGCATGGCCAACTCCCATATCAGTGTTTCTCTTTGCCTCCAAGCTTTGCATGAATGAGATAGGGTTGGCGGAGACAATAGAGTCCTCTTCGGAGATCACAGCCTCACAAAAGTCCATAAGGTCAGCCAGGGGCACCTCTTCAATAAATATGTCTGTTGACTGATCTCCTGTTAGACTTAGTACATTTCCAATGGTTACCACTGTCCCCTGTACAGCATCAGTTTCTGACGTTGACATTGCTAATGGTGCATCATCATCGAACTCCATCCTTGAAACCGGTTGAGCTAGGCTATGGCCTTCATTAACTCTGATCAGTTGAGCAGGAGGTACCTCATCATCAGTCTTATGCTGTTGATAAGAGCAGGTATTCTCCTTTGCCCTGGTCAGATGGGCGAGAGGTATCTTGTCATCAGGAGAGGAGTCAGAATTTGAGCAGCCCATCTCTTCATTTGAGTTGCACTCAAAGTCAAATTGAGACGAGTCCGCATAGTTACAGGGGGAGCTAGAGTTAGTATGTGACTTCCTAAAGCGCTTCTCCTCCACCAGCCTCCTCAAGGACTCCACGTCAATGGCTATTGGCTCCTGGTGATTGAAAACAAAGCCTACCTAACTCGCAATCTGATTGATATTAAAGATGCACATCAATGATAATGATATACTTTATAAACATCTCAACTTTAAGCACTAATACAGAAATGCTCCAAATTTATGACACAGATTTTCTAGCCATTTGGCCTGACACACACCAGTAGTTGAAAGGCGTCGTCATAATGATAAAATAGAAAATAAAATGTAATTCATCATACAATCTTTCACAATTGTCATATTATCATTGCTTTACAAGATGTCTGTCCTTCGTTAAACACAAACACACACGCACCCACACATATACAAACATCTCCTCACACAAACAACATGTCCCATTACTTCATTTGTGGGTCTGTTAGCAGCGTGTATGCAGAATACTTTTAATATAAGAAATTTGTTCTCACTCACCTCGTCAGATGAATCCGTTTCTCTTAATCTTGAGAACAGGGAAACAGTAAAGTTGATCCTTCGTTTGCGAACAAGCTCACAGTAGATAGTATGAAATACAGACTGACCAACACTGGATTTCCATCCCTTTCCCGCCATAAATACAATTCACAGCTACAGAAATTAAAGGACGACGAATCAAGATTGTACCACTCCCAACTATGGGGCAGCATCATAGTAACATTTATTGTCATTCCGAAGGGATAACTTTCAGTCAGCGAAACAAAAAACCCTTTTCTTCACCCTGTGCTTTTTTAAACAATTAAAAAACCTTCAAAGTGAGTTCTCAAATTAATTTCTTCTAGATCTTAGAGCTTTATCCTTGGGACTGGCCTGAGATGCCAAAATCAAAGCAAAACGTCATCACGGCTCAACGCACCCTATGAATTCGAGTCCATGTTTCAATTACAGTCCCTAGACAGTAATTCTTATAACCTAAGGATGACACACACCTATAACCTCAAAGCAAACTAAATTTGAAAGAAAATCACTCCTAAGACTGAAATTCTCACATTCATTCCAGCGCAGGATGAAATCACATTGATGAACTAAGGCACAAGACTGTGACTATGATTAGGGCATATATCATGTGACTTTCTCGTTTCCCTCTGAAGTTACAGGGATTGACAAAGTAACAATTGTGTTATATTAAATGGTGCCCACAGAGTGAAAATTTATGAAAATGGTCATCATAATTAGTTTTCAATTTGACACTAATCCTAAGATCTCAGCCTACTTGACTAAACTTACCCTTCCACAATGGGTTGATCCCATGTCACAACGTGTCCTAATTTTGAACCTTGTCAATCATTCCTTCTCTGATTTACATTGTGGGAAGGTCATTGGATGGATAGGGTGGGGGCAGCTGGAGTTGGGGGACTACTGTCAGAATTATCTGGCAACACTGAGTGGTGAAGATTTTTGGTTTCCTTGCCAAAATTCCACTGCTGCAGAAGTATCCCTGTGTATGTAGACCTGCATCTACAATAAAGTTCAATCTTATTTATTTTCTTATTTAGTGTGTACTTTTTATTTTAAAGTCAATGATAGCTACATGTTCTTTGTCGACAAGTCAAAGCAAGTCAAATAGATCAACAAATAGGTCTTGTCGACCAATCTACAATTCTTTGTCGAGAATAACATCCCTAACAGCTGGTGAACAGATATGATTGGATGATTAAGTAAGGGCTCTAAAAATTCATCATTTATCTAATTCCATGTGTTGGCCTTGTAATTTGGTATAATGTCAGAAAAAAGGAGAACAGAATGATGAGAATAATCTGTTGGGGCTATCTGAAGAAGTATTGATTTTTGGGTAGTTAATAGAATTTACAACAGTAAGCAAAGAAAAATTTATTTAATATGAAAGAAACAACAAAACAATAATTGTATATATATCCTTGCGAGTATAATAAACATAGCTCTTATCTTTTACATGCTTCACTCTAAATAACATTGAAAACAGTGTTTGAATCACTGAAATATTTTATGATGTGTAAAAAAAAGAAAACAAAGTAGGGATTGATTCTCATTCTGAGATGATTGTGGTGATCATGCATAGACTTGGAATTTCAACCAATCCATGACAGCAATCAGCTTTACCTGTTTTGCATATCTTGTGGTAGTAATTGGGAATTGTTGAATGGACGGAAATCTTTTTGTCTTTGCCCTTCAGAACAACATTCCTCTTCCTCCTGAATGAAAAACCTCATTTGCATGTCGATCGGCAATGGCTTATTGTATGCACATCCCAATACAGAAGGAGCAGTCAAATCAAATGACTTTCTCTCTGTCTGAAATAGATTCAGCATGTGAACTTGAGATCCATCCATGGAATAGTGAACTTTGACACAAGGATCATTTTTCCTAACAATATATTTCCGAATTTGTAACCAATTAAGTCTTTCTCTCTTAACGGTCTTGCTTGTGTTTGGAAATCCATCATATACAGCATTGAAATGAAAAAATCTCCTTGTGTCATTTCATCAACTTTGTAGAATGGTCAGTTTCTTTTTGCGGTTTGAATTATGGTTGCCCATGGCTGAGTAGTAAACATGGAGGTATGTTTACTTGCTTGTTCTATCCGACGAACGTGCATGGAGTCACTCTCATTCTCCAAGTGGCCACGTACAAAGAAAACATGTTCAATTTCTTCTGTGCTGGAGGTCTGTACAGTGTACCAAAGCATAGTTGTGAAATTCCGGTTTCTATTCTGTCATCCACACAAATCTGAAAAAAGATGGATTATCTTTTTATACCCTTGTGCCTGGAGGAGAAGATATTTATAAACACATGACGCTATATCGACTGATCCTTTCTTGGCTACAGTCTCATTCCACAGATAGTTGAAAGCCAAAGCTGTTTCGTAATCAAAAATGCTCAAATTGTAATTATTTGATTTGCGTTTGTAATACAGAACACTCTCTATGGACTTGGGAAGCTGTAACACATCTTCCAGATCGAAAGTCGTGCCGGCAAGGGTGGGATTGACTTTGACTTCAAATTTTACTTTGTCCCTGTATTCCCTTACTGCCATGGCAGATTGCATCTGTTCCTCCTGCTCTTTCATCATGATGTCTGTCTTTACATCTGCCTTATGAAAGATGGAACAATCCTCGCACATGTCCTTTTTTGGCTTCGGAAAGCCCAAGTTAAACTCATCGTAAAAGATATCTTTGTATTTTGTTAGACTAGCAATATTTTCAGCTCCCTCTTCAGTCCTTTTCTGAACATACAGTTGATGCGTTTGCTGAACGCTCAAGCTACTTTCAAGGTATTATCGCGATGATGTCTGACAGCAGTAATGGGATGAAACAACAGGAAAACTTGAAATGTGACTCCCTACATGATCTTTCTCCCCACCAAGAGCATGAGGCTAAGAAGTGTGCCTTCCTCCTTGATCTTTTTGAACAAATCCTACATCACTCTTTTTGTTGATGGCGGTGGTCACCACTGTCTGTGAAATATCCAAAGTGTCCAAATAAAACTTTTTGCACACAACTTCCTCATTTGCCTCCGTAAAAGTATACTTTCTCGTTGACTGTTTTGGTTTACTTGCCTGCGATCCCCTGTATTGTGGAAAAGATTCCTTTACGCTGGCAGTAACATAATCCCAACGTCTGTCATTGCTGCCCAGATCCCAGAATGCCTTCAACAATACAGTCAAACATGTTTTGTTGCAGTGTGCTTTCATGGATGGCATAAGAAAGAATTTCTATAACAAACCAAATTTATCGACCATCTTCCGAGATGTGGAACCCAAAAACATCTTGGGTTTTTTAAAAACTATACATTTTTATGGCAAAGTGTGAGAACCTTCACTTTTAACTTTTTGTATTAAAGTTATCTTAGTTTGTTTCGATCAATAGAAAGGAGAATGAAAATCAAATGAATAGAAAACAATTAATCTGAATACAGCCCTGAGATCGTCCCTATGGCATATACTGGGTTTAAATTTCAATCAATCAAGTCCCCCGCCAGTATTACATAGGGGCACCTCGATTCCTTTTTAAAGCGAGAGAGGCGCCTAGGTGTTCTGTTGTTATTGAGTCATTCGTTGGCTGACGATAAAAACAACCAATTTGTATAGTGCCTTGTTTTAAGGATATTTTCGTCCAAATAATCTCATATTTCGCATCTGTCTCTAGATCTACTGACGTTATGTGACTTTTAAAGGCGATGAGAACGCCACCTTGGTACAGTTTTCTGTCTTTTGTGTAAGGAGGGGGCGTGAGATATTGCTCTGGAAAAGTGTCTAGATCTAAATGAAATTATTGAAATGGACTAAAAATGTAGCTTACCTAATTATTGTTAAGCAAAGCCCAATGCGGGCACGATTTGGTCCACACTGCGCAGTGTAAGTGAATATACTGTGAATGTTGAATGGCAGCTAAGGTCTATAGGGTCAAGAGCTTTAGAATTGCTCTCTAGATCTAAAATCTAGGTTGATTTTAGATGTAAGTAGACTGGACGACTGTAAATGTAAGCTTAATTTTAAAATTCTGCTTTTTTAGGTTTAGAGACTAGATCTAGGTCTATAATTAGGCCTAATTATTGATGATCTCTATTTTATTTAATCCATTTTAAGTCTTACGGTAGTATGGAATTCGGGGTTGGGCCGGAATTGTTGATGATATAATATAGTAAGGATGATGTAGTAGTAATGAGTCTTTAATTTCTGTTTTATCAATCTGTGTGTCTTTGAAGTTTTGTGATTTTGTTGCTTTTTTCCTGTGTGCGTACAAGATCCTGTTTTCTTCTGTGTTGGATCCTGGTTTTTCCACATACCCAGTGGCAATTATGGTTGTGGCAATAGCCAGATTTTGTGCGGGTTTTGGTATGTCCATGAACCACTGGATGTATGTGTGTGTGTATGATGGTACAAGAGGGGTGGTTTTCCTTGTAATCAAAAGGGACACACACTTTTCTGGGTGGAACCTTATTTCCCATTTCCTCTCCCAGAGTGAGACAGTGGAGGTCATCTTGCAGTTGTTGTTGGTCGGTTTTGTTGTGGATTGTTGAGAAGGCAATCGTGTCGTCAGCAAAGAGCCTTGACTGGGCAGTAAGTCTGTCTGGGAGGTCATTTATGTAGACCAAAAACAG
>JAOWAY010433570.1:0-13760 GCA_028565895.1 Goniobranchus geometricus | reverse complement strand
AATCCCATAACAAAACACAAAAACACTATGTAAAAATTTACAATCACGTCAGTAGTTGACTCATTTAATCTCGGATCTTTGGTTCAAAATTAAAACAAGAGAAATGGAGAGCAAGCATTCCCAAGATGGTATGAAAAAGACTCTAGCTAATCATGCCAAGACTACAATGTCAGAAGATATTGCAAATGGACGTCTACATAGAGAGTTAAAAAGCAAAGTCAATAGGGAAAATATATACAAAGTGAGGAATATATTTCAGATATACGTACTTTTAGATCGGGAAGAAAAAGCTGACAGAGATAAGAAAATGTCCTACAAAGGCTTTCCCTCCACTGTTCCCATTTCATAAGCCCTGAATCATGCCAGTATGAAAAGGCACTTATAAGGTAAGAAATACAGAAGAAATGGAAAATAAGTCCTACTTAAAGAGATATAGAATGCACAAAAGACCCCGAAACACTTGATGCAAGTTTGGGCTTCCGAAAAATAAACTGTCTAGAGAGATACTATATTTCAAATACAGAAAACATTGTGTGATTATAAGCAATATAAAGCTCAGAGTGGACATGTGCATCTACGAAAACCACCAGTGGAAATAGTTTTAGATGCTAAAGAACCACTCTCCGTAGGCGACACAAAACTCGACATAGGATTCAGGGAATCGAGGACAGTGTAAGTTGAGTAAGGTAAAGCCACCCTCAAGATGCTTGAACAATATGCTCATGATAATAGAGATTTCGGGAGCAATTTACCAAGGTCGTCTGTGAACAAAGTAAGGGCTTTCTCAATCGAGAAATTGTGAGTGTGTCCTTGGTTCCTTCATATTTTAGGAAACAGTCAGCAGGCTCGAATTTCATGTTAGACTATTATAAATGAAAAAAAATTTATTTTCTTTTGAAGCAAAAGCCTTGAAACATGGCAAAGCAAAAATTTTACGCTATGCATAAAGTTGAAAGTGAATTGGAGAAATGGGTTTCCAGAAAGCAATCTATGATAGAACATACGTCTATAAATACTATAAAAATCAAACGAGTAATCCTTTTCGTCGAATTCATTAAAAAAAAAAAAAATATTCGTTAAGTCTTATTTTTTTGTTATCAATCAAATATATAGGAAAATTCAAACGTAGATAAGGCGGAAATATAATATCTGATATTTAAAGTCAACATTATATAAGTATTAGTCATTGTATGAAATCAAGTAGAAAACTCGTAGAAAAATATGTCCAACTTTCGAAGCGTTCATATTGCCGTTGGCTTACATGAACTGTGGCTGTTTTATGAGACGTCAAAGAAGAAAAGAGAGCCCAATTTCTGATTCAACGACAGTCAGAGTATGTAAATAATAATATTCATGTTGGTTTGGTTTTGGTCTTTCATTATTTGTTTTCTTTCATTTCTTTCCACAATGGATTGCACTGTACCTAGCGATCCATCTTTGAAATATTTAAGGTAACATAATAATTTCATCAGTCGTTGTTTATGGTTAATGACTGTAATGAATGTGAAATGGATCGCACTGTCGGCCTTCTCTAATGAAATTCGTATCATAATTCCAGAGCCCTCTTTGGGTCCACGGGCCCTGGGTACCTTGTGCTCCCTGTACCCCGATCTCATACGCCCTGATGATGACAATTATACTATGCAGATTTTGATGAGGGTGATGATGATGATGATGACCATGATGGTGGTGATGATGATGATGATGATGATGATGATGGCGATGATGATGATGATGATGATGATAATACATGATCATAATGCTGATGTTGATGAAATGATGATTAGGATGATTATGATTATGCGGAGGAGGGGTGAAGGATAAGGAGGAGGAGGAGGAGGAAATGCTGCTGAGGCTGATGTTGACGATGATGATGACGATGATGCAATACTGTGCTGCTGCTGCTGAACATAATGATGAAGATGCTGATGATGATGATAATGATGATAAAATTGATGCAAAAACAATGCTGCTGCAGATAATGATGATGCTGAGAAGCAATGCCGTTGATTATGATCATGGTGCTGTGGAATGTGGTTCTTGTGATGTTAGGGAAGCAATGCTGCAATGTAATGACAAGGGGCCTGTTTTAATGATTATCATTATGATTCTGCAGACGTCGGCGGTAGAGTTCATTATGGCTCATTCACTGTCGCTCTCTCTGTTTAGATGTTTCGTTCAAACTGGAGGGCGGAGAATGGCGGTCTAGGAGTGTGGGGTTTAGATAGTAAGTGTTCTTTGTTTATGCCGTTTGCAATACGGGTGCAAGAGTATTTCTGCGCGAAGGTCTGGAGAAATGGCAGAGAAGCCGGCGACTTGTGATAGTCTGAATAGACTGGCGTACACTGTCTTCACACCTTTATGGGCATTTCGCGCGTTTAGGGCGCAATCATTTAAATTTCATTCAGGGATTTTTGTGTTTAAGCTTCAAGAATTGTCGGGAAACTAGTCTTGATAGATCATTCTTTCCTTCTGAGTCTTGATTTTGTCCAAAATGAGAGGAACTAGGCCTAGAGCTGAGACGAAAGTCATGGATTAAGCCTTAGGGGGCAGAAAGGAGGATTAATGTTAAAATGTTTGTTGCTCACATTGAAGGCAGCGATGATGATGATGATGATGAAGATGATGATGATGACGATGATTGCGATGGAAATGATCATACTGTTGCTGCTGCCGCTGGTGATAAGGTGGATGATGATGAAGATGATGATGATGATGATGATGATGATGATGATGATGATGGTGATGGCGATTTTGATGACTAAAAACGTGAAACTACTGATGAATATGATTAAGGAGACAACGAGGAAGATGAAGACAAGGTGAACAGGATCAGGCAGATGAAATAATGCATTGGCGATACTAAGGAAAATAGGAGTTATGGTGATGCAATAGTGATGACCATGATAATGATGATGATGATGATGATAATCTGGAGGGGGAGGATAAGGAGGGGGATGAGGATGATGATGGTGATGATGATGATGATGATGATCATGATGATGATGATGATGACGATGAACATTGTGAAAGTAAATGTTTCATAAAAGGTTTGCATTCTTCACTGTCGAATTTACTACACACGTATAAAACTTACAAGGACACCATTTGCAGCGCACCGGATTGCATGTGTGCGCTGATAAAAATACCTGCGTGCGTACATGCGCACGGTAAAGAAGGAACATTGCCATTAGTGAACTTGTAATCATCACTTTTAAGTGTTAACCATCCAAACTGAGAGGCTGTTGATGTCGTGACAAAATGAAACTCATGAAGGTGCCTTCTCTGTGGAAATTAGAACTCACTATTAAGACGAAGACATTTTTTGCACAAAAACCTGTGGACTTGGAACAATGACCTTCATAGTTTTTTTTTCTTTTAAGGAAAGCTCCAAAACAGGATTGTTTTGTTTGTCAATTAAAGGGATTCTGTAGCTGAAGTGTGCTTGGGTTTTTTTTTTCTTGTTTTGTTTTGATTTCTGTTGAGTTTTGTTTTTTTTCTCTGGAGAAGGGGTGGGGTTGTATTTTCTTTTTTTGTTGGTTTTTCACCGCGCGTCATCTCATGTACGCGTTACAAGTGCGCATTGTAAAATACTGTCAATCGATAAAAGTAGGGACGCGCGCGAGATAGAAATCATGAATTCCGTGGTTGTGGTCCGTTAAGAAGAAAGCATTGCATGACTCTCGTGATATTTGTGTTTCACACCATTTAAATAATTGTGCTGACTCATTATTGATTTTACAGAATTACTGATAGCCGATTTATAATCTATATGCTAATTTACCGAATGGAAAGTGTGCGCGAATTAACATGATGAAAAGGATGGAAGAAATTTATTGTGTTGTAATGATACTTTTCCTCAAAACCGTTTCTTTTTCGCGGTTACAGGAAAGAATTCATAGAAAGCTGCCTAAGTGTCTTCTTTTTTTAATTCTTATTTTTCCCCCTTGCTTTGTGTGCTTCTGTGTGTCTGAGTGTATTATTTTGCTATTTATCGCGATTTATGAACAAACTGATTGACTCAAAGTGTGTGTTTCAAAAGTGTATGAGAAATAAATAAGTACGAAGAGCGCGTGAAGTGTGCATTGGTGTAAAATATTTATCAATCAACTTTTTATTGTTTTTTTTTTGTTTTTTTTTAGAAATGTCTTGATTGTAGTGCATTTATTTAACTGCTTTTTAAAAATCCTTGTCACGAAGATTGAGTGTGTAACACATCGCGAGAAAATTTCACGTTAATTCTCAAATTGCAGTACGGGAGCAGTAATAGAGCACCGAAAGCCGTGTGGTATTCTTGATTGGGAGATTAAAATAAAAAATCGAGCGAAGAATCTTTAGAAAAATGTCAATCAGGAATTTGTATCACAAAGCATGGAAGAAAGTTGTTCGACAGAATATGTCAAGTAAAGATTGGTATCACAGATTGCATAAGAGAAGAATTGCCAAGCATCAAACAAGGAATGTTTTCACCTGAACAATATGAGAGAATGAATCAATACAAATGTAACAAAAGGCTTGCTTAAATCACTGAACTGTTCGAAACAGATCAATAGTAAGTAAAAAGCGTTGATCACACTCAGCATCCTAGTACAATAAACTAGCACTAGAATAACCGAGCTCAACGAATACAAAGCCTTGAACTT
Source organism: Goniobranchus geometricus (assembly GCA_028565895.1). Classification (NCBI taxonomy): domain Eukaryota; kingdom Metazoa; phylum Mollusca; class Gastropoda; order Nudibranchia; family Chromodorididae; genus Goniobranchus; species Goniobranchus geometricus. The sequence continues at coordinate 9,117 of JAOWAY010433570.1, read as the reverse complement.
TTTATCAATCACAACCGAATCAGCGATCAAAATGAAAATGAAAAACCATTTAAATTGAATAAAATCAAAAGGTAATCGTCTATTATTGATTTTTTTTTCTCTTTGTTTTTTTTTTTATTGCAAAAAGGTTCTCAGGAGGCAGGAAAATCTCCTGGATCGAATCGGAAAACCAAGAGCAACAATACCGATGAAGAATTTTCATTCTGATGTCCAAAGAAGAAATTTTCTAGAATCAAAAAGGAAAGTTATTTATTTTCCTGAAGGAAATTAAGAGAAGGCTAAGGCTCCCTCTCTTTCTCCATTAGCTCTGGCATTTAGGCTCAATTCAAACTTACTCCATGCAGACTGTCCTTGGGTTGTTTACGGGTGTGGTTGTTGGGTGTTGGATTTGGCTTTTTTCCTTTTTGTCAAAACAAAAGGAGACTCCAGATTTCTGAGATTTAAGAAAAAAGTTTACTTGAAAACCTATTTTGTAGTCAGGGAAGTCGCATACATTCCATTCAGATCTTGTCTGCAACAAAAATCCGGCAACAAGTTTTGTTGTTGTTTTTGTTTTTGTTTTTTTTCTAATGCGCTCTCTTCTTTGTATTCAGCGCTTGCCGCCAAATGAAAAGACCAACTTCAATATACATGTATTACGTTGCTGACACGCAACGATTTCTAGTCGTTTCCTCAGTCTCTTTGATACGCAAGTGAACCGTAATTGTAAAATGCCTTGAATTATTCAGTATGCCGGAGTCCGCTGTGGGTTCAAATTTGAACGCTCTAGTTCTTCCATGCCATCTCTGAAGGAACGAAGTTATAGAAAATCGATTCTTCATGTGTCTGACCTGATACGTTTTTTCTGTATGGAATATGAAAATAAGGCTATTCCTTTATAATCATAACCGAATTATAAATCCGAAACGGGGATGGAAATTGGGCATGTCTCTGTAGGCTCTCCATACATGGTGAAAGTTCCACGATGCCTTCCCTTTGCTTTTTTTTAAAAAAGAAGGCATATAAAGAAACGGGTTAGGGCAGGTAAACCTTGATTCATAGAATAATTCACGTCTGGCTTATAATGCATGAGTTGTTGCAGAGATCAATGCTACTTAATATGATCTGGGCCTGTCACGCTTATTTGGGCGTCACACCAAGACCACGGACGACAATGTAGCGCTACATTTTGGTCTGAACGAAATGTTTCAGGCACTGACGTGTTCATGTTTTTTAACAGGGTCATCTGCACAATCCCTCATGTTTGTAGGTCAGTTCTTGCTGGAAAATGAGTAATGATGAACTGCTAATTCTGTTCAATGTTGTATTTTTCTTTAAAAAGGCTGCATTTATCTCATGCACTAGAAAGAACAGGATAAGAAAAGGGGCACTTTGAGCAATAGAAAAAAAAAGTCAGCTTTGCAGATGGAACACTCTACTCTCTGTGTATAAGAAGAAGTAATATCTGAAGCAAGGGAAAAAGGAATGTTGAATTGATGAATAAAGAAATGGGAACTTACAGGAAAGGCTTGTGGTAGTGAAACCCCAGCAAAACAGATGCTCCTTAGATAACCCAGGGTGTAGTTGAGATGTATGAAAAGAAGAGGGGATATAATGTTGGGAGAAGAGTTGAAATTGGAGGGCTAAATTTAAAAGATCGCATGAAGCACACTGTGTAGACTGTATACATTGGGGATGAAGGTAACCTGTTCAAAGAGATGTCTGCAATAGCCAAGATGTAGAGAAATGGCGTTTGGTCTGGAGCAAAAGTAAAGGAAGAAGAAGATTCTAGTCACGAAGTCGCCAATCCAGCTTCATATTCTGATGACTCTATCGCATGTTTCTGTTCTGCCTTTTTATTGGGTTTTTTAAGTTAGGCTCCAGAGGACAATTTCATTGTCGTTACCGATACCATAGTCCTATAGTCGACTACGTAGATGATCTATTAAGTAATGCGAATGGTGAGTCAATCTATAGAGTTCATGAGACCTCAGTCTCATGTGGCAGAAGGAGCCTTTTACTCTTGCGCTTTATATCAAGAATGAGGAGTGGAAGAGAAGAAACAAATGTTAGTTTATCGACTCATCAGCAGTTTTTCTTTTCAAGTTCCCCCTTTTTTTTAAATCAAGGCAATAAGGGGATATCATGTGACTTGCATGTACCTCATGTTGGACATGAGCACCATCTTTCCTCCACTTTTGCTTTCAAAGGTAGCGTCTATGTTTTGGCTTTAAAAGATATCAATGGTTTTCTCTTGTGTTGTGGTTACGTTTTGTTTCTCCCTGTTCCAGTTTCCTTTGTTTCTTATTCAGGATCTCATAAAACCTTTGTTGATTAATATAATTAGTAACTCCTGTGATAAGGTCATGCTGAAGTCCTCTCACTACAAAGACTACTTTGTTGTTGTTGGTGGTGGTGGCGGTGGTTGTTTCATATTTAAATTCTTTAACATGAATTACATCACGATCATCCTTCAAGAGTAACCCTGTCCAGCCTCATTGTCAACAGCATATATTTAATTTAGCCATATCTTGGTGCATCTCTGCAGCCAAACTCGTGTGCGCATTTGATTCATGATCGGCGATATTCAGCTTCATCCTAGAGCTCTCTTAAGCTGAAAAAGCCAGAGAGAATGGAGAGGAGAGGAGCCCTCAGAAGGCGAGATGAAAAGAGCACTCAAAACATCACCAACTGAGTTTTGGGGGTTCACGAAGACTTATGCAAATGAATGCATAAGACAAAATACTCTCCGCATTTAAATCATCGAGAGCTTTGCTAGCTTCAAACCATCGTTTTTGTTTTTTGTTGTTGTTCTTTTTCTTCCCAGTTAAAACCAATCATCAGAATTTTACGGTCGGTCAAAAATGTTGTTCTTACATCGGTTTCTGTTCTTTTAGCGATTTAGTTCTAGGATTTAGTTCTAACAAGTGTCGGATCTTGTTTCATGTGGCACCAAAAAAAGGGTGGATCAAAAAATCAAATCACCTCATATTGGTCGGGAACATTTCTGGCGTATAGAAGAACATAAAGCAGAATGCTGCGCTGGCCCCAGACATGGCAAAGCAAGAGGAGATCAAAGCCACGGTGGAATTGAACGTTGTTTCTGGAAGAAAAAAAAACACAAAAAAACCTAAACATCAGTACATATCATATATCACACAAAGCATAAACAACTGACACTTCAAGCAATTGATAAGTGATCACTCACAATAATATAAAAATGCTATTGTTCATCTTATGCCCCACTCTCTCCGTCATCATTTATATTGAATTAACTTAAATAATTGACCCCCTTAGCCACGGCATGCTAAAATCAATTTGTGCGCAATGGCTCCTGTGAGAGGATAGGGCAGAACAACGTGTAAAGACATTATTCCTTGTTAGCGGGCTGCGTAACAAGTGGGCTGCCTTGGCAACTCAAATGGATAGGCAGAAAGAAGCAATAATACGAAAATATTACACATAGATTCTCTCTTGAAGCACAAGCAGCGGCTGGCGAGAAAGACTTACTCAGACATAATATGCACACTCGTAGAATCATAATATTTTGTAAAAATCGGGACAGTACCTCTCCCTTTTCCTTGGTCTTTAATGTCAAGGATAAATAAAATCAAGTAAAATAACGCTTTAAATTGGAAGATATTTTCGATCTTTTCATTTTCGACAGTCAACGCATCTTTCTTTAGATCGTGAGGTTTTGGTTTTGAATTGGAAGGTTTGATGCTCCGAGGTACGCCCATGCTGGAGTAGAGGGCCCTTTTCAACCTGCTCAAGAGCTGATAGTACAGTTATTTCAGGATCCAACAAATTTACATCTTTCTTTACATAGGAAGACAATGCTTTAATCTCGACTGGATCAAAAGGTGTTTACATCGGAATAAGAAAAAGAGAGATGTCCAATGACCCGTAGCTTTTCTTGTTTATTTAAAGATATATATCCATAATTTGTCATATTAAGATGGGGCTACAGGTATTTTGTGCTTTTAAAGTTATAATAATATGTATATGAAAATCGCATTTGAGTTAAAAAGGAAAATTGAGGCAAATAATCAAAAAAGAGCATGAAAAATAATAGTCCAAGCACCAGACATGCTCTGACGTCAAGGAATACGCGACGTGCGAAGAAATTATCACCCCTTTTACACTTCTTGCAGTTTATTATCCCCTAAGGCTTCCGAAGCCAAAGGTTGCGGCCCCATTTCACTGAAAGCCAAATTTTCGTTTCGCTGAGGCTAATGGAGTCAAATTGGATTGGACCCAGCTACATTTGCGCCTGTCTACAGCTGCTGTGAAGGCTCTGGAGCGCGGTTTAGACAAATTGCCTTCCCATGTATATGTTATCCTGTAGACTTTCAATAATGGAAAACCAATTTTCTCGATGGTCAATGCCGCAAATACAGCTTTTCTCTTCTTACGACAAGTTAGAGGCGCGAGACATTTTTGAAGAGCAAACACACATATAGAAAGCCCTCTTAAAACCCCTTTGCGCGAGGATTTTTGCCATCTTAATGGCCGGCGTAAAAGCAGCCTTTTAACATTTCGATCGCTGTGGCTTGAGGGATAATGCGATAGAGCTTCTTTTCGTAAACGGAAATATTATATTGAATGAGATCGCCGGACGGTCACGTACCAAGTCAAAAGTGACAAGTCAATATCAATAGTCTATGGAAGAGATTGAATACCGTATCATGGTGTACACGTAATTTTACTTTCTTAAGTTAACTTAAAGAGGGAATGAAGGCTTTGGAAGATATGTTAGGGAGAAATGGGTGCACACAGCATGAGTGCTGGGGGCGGGGGACGGTCCCCCTCAACATACAATCAATAATAAAATATGTCGAGGGTAAAGTCGAGGTAACATCTTGTCAAACCAGAAATGTCTCTCTTGGTGTGTTGTTATAGTTGAGGTTTTTTACCTGTCTTAGTGTGAGCACTCAGATGTTGGGATAGGTGGAACGGCGCTGAATACATGCTCTTTAGTTACTTGGTAAAAGCAAGGGGTTTATAACTATTTGTATCAGTTGATTTCACTGTCCACCATCTACCACCTCCCTTCTCTCTTTTGTTCTCTTCTATTCCTGTCATAAGCGCCAAGGGAAGGAACTCTGACATTTCAAAGGGAGTCTGGAGATGCAGAAAGATATGAGACCGTGGCGTATGACACGCATAAAAGCAGTGATAAAGCAGTGAAATGCACAGAAGGGTTGACAGATGGATTTGAAATGAACGAAGGGCGTATTCACTATGGGGAAAAAGGAAAGGTCCACATGTGGAATCAAAAGGAAGACCGCATGGTTCAATGCTGATGACGTTGTGCTTTGGGGTGACTTCAAGGGGCAGATAGACAAGTGAATAGATGGCGAATTTGAGAAACGTATAAAAGCAAGAGGTGGCTGAAATTAAGACGCTCTCTTTCTGATTAGGAGTTTCGAGGTAGGACAAGGTCAGGACTATACTCCTTAGAGAGAATACTCATGTGACCAGGTTTGGAGTGAAGGTGAGATAGTCTGGGTTAAGGTGGTTTGATGGCAACGAGAAAAGAGATAAACAACACATTGGCAACAAGAGAGCTGAAGATGTCACTAATGAGTGACAGTTAAGCATGGCACGTGGAAGACTGTTGACCACTGCGACCAGACCCCAGTGTTTGGACTACGGACCGGTTATGCTGATATCAGCCCTCACCTCAACAAAACCGATCCAGAGCGGAACACATCCTATCGCAAATGTGGTGACCCGTACGAAACTCCTTTGCATCTGCTTCGGAATTGTCGGCTGCTTGGGGAGGCGTGGGCGCGGTGGCTTCCAAAACGTTTTGAACCTGGAGTATTGTGCCCATGGTGCCCGTGGGCAGCTGCAACAGACCACGGCCTCTTATCTTTTTGCCACCAATGGAGAAAAGACGCGACGTCCTCAAGCTTTAGTACCGCACTTCCAAGGGCTCTTGCAAAGCCCCCAACGCCGAATCTAACTAAGACAAGACAAGACTATCAGGTAAAAGGAAATAAGGATGACCTATTACAAGACTTATAGATAAAATCAAAGAAAATATGATGGACGTTGGTTGGGTGAGGATGATGCTTTGAACAAAACTGTAAATTAGTCTGTGTACCAAACAGAGCACTGGATATTGTGCAAAAGCCGTATTGCATTGTTGAGCGTAACTGAAGTTTTAGGCCAAGGGCACCATTAACACTTATAAATTTAAGGCCCACATTAAAAACGTACGAGTCATCGCTTACAGCTTACGAACATATTTGGCTTCGAGGGCGCGCAGATGATGGTAAAACATTGAAATGACGTCATCTATGATAAATGGATATATTCCAGTTATTTTCCTAGCCTTAGAGACATTGTACCAGAAAATCGTTCAAATAAACTCTTTTTTTTCATCAACGGCGTCCTTAAAACATTAATGTATGACCGCCGTTTACATCCTTCACAGTCTGGCATCATCTGTAAGCAATAACCACGAGCTCCTGGCTGTATAATTATTTATATTCACGACTGAAACCAATCTCACTGTTATTCCAGCCCCAATGAACGAGGAGTCCAGATCGATAGCCACACAAATTTCTCTCATAGCGTCCCCCTTCTCCCCTTTTCACCAAACCAGTCTACTCCCTCTTGTCCCTCGATCGTAATCTCTTTGTTCCTCTATAAGGTCTCGTTGGAACTTCCAAAAATTCCCGCCCCATTTTCTCCCAATCCCCATCGCCTTGATAGCTCGGCTCAAATGCCATTCCTGGTGACGTCTTCTGCGTCTGACATGAGCCAGTTCCGTATCCTGTTTATCATCACCTCTGTTAATGGATGGGTTCAAGATCTAGTCCTTTTTTCTTATATTTACTTTATCTTTATTGAAACGTTGCGTGTTTATTTTGTCGAGTTCTACATTCTTATTATGCATCATATTATCAAACCTATAATAAAAATAATATTCTCAAATAATGACATTTTTTACTTTAAAGGGCTCTCATTGCTTGTGTGCGTATGTGTGTTTGTGTACATGCGTATGTGAGTGCATCTGCGTCTGTGCTTGAGAATGAGTTTGCTTGTGTATGAGTGTGCATGTGCCAGAGTGGGGACATGTATTTAACTTGTGTCTATGCTATGAGAATGTGCCTCCCTTTTTATATATTTATTGTAATACTTCATTACGTGGAAGAGTTTGCAAGGAATCTTCAGCTGTATGGTATGAATATATGTTATTATCATATAATATCCCACCCTAAGGTAATATCCCAGCCTAAGATAATATCGTTAAAATGGCTGAAGGAGAAAAGACAATATAAAATTGAGTCGAATTATTTCACTTCGAATGAAGCCTTGGAATCAATTTTGTTTAGCATTAAAAGCTACAAATTTCAGACTCCATGGATTCACGATTTCCAATGCTCTTTGGCTAAACGATTCCTATCTAACGCATCCAGTACATCCCGTGATATATAAAAGCATTTTTAATTAGTTGCCGTAGACAAATGTAACATTCGAGTATCTGAAGACAGTTGTCAAGTTCAGATCATTAATATCAGGAATCAAATTACCGACATCTCCACACATTCGTTTGTATTGTAAAAACTTAGGCAGAGTATCATTCATAATACTGCAGGTCCCATATTCCACGTAATAAGAAGTCGTAGGATATTTTCTTAATTGAAAAATTGTCTTAAATGGAGAGTCGTACACAGAATTGTCCTATTCAAGAACAGAACATTCAACTATTAGTATAGAAAGGACCTCAAGCCTGACTCCGTTGACAACATGCGCAATGCATTATGTTGCAATTTATAATTACCATTAGTAGTATGAATGGGCTGGAAGTAAAATGTCACCCAATGATCCGGTCACGATCGAACCGCATTATTCTCCGCATAAGAAGCGGGATGGGTCCTGATAGAATCGCGGCTCGGTTCTCAAGCTAGGTTGAAATGGGCTCGGTACTCCTGCACGGCCGTATTTTCGGAGAGACAAACCTTTTCCCCGTCCACCGCCCCCCCTGCCCCTAAAAAGCCACCCAAACTACCATTGCTTTTAGAAACAATACCCATAGTCATTCCATCCGTCTTAGTAATACATATCAATTTGTTACTCAAATGTTATACATTTACTTGAGAAAATTCTTAGGCTCATTTTAGAGATTCTCAATCAATGGAAATGGATTAAATTTCATTTTCCTGTGAGCACTAGGCGTGAAAGTGTATATCTAGCTAGATCTTAGTTGAAAAGGTCATGGTATATAATCCTCTGTTGTTTTCTAAATGTAAAATGAGTACCTACAATGGTGCTGGTCTCCGCCATGAAAAGTCATATTGAATTGCCGGAAGTGAATACCTTAGGCACTGGTTATCCATATTGCATGTGTGCAGTTGAATGGTTTTTTTTGACGTATTGCTTTCAAAATGGCTTACTCAAACACATGGGACTAAGTAAAAGCCCATCTAACGTATGAGCATTTATCTGCAAATGACTTGACTATATCATTTCCTCTTATTGAAAGGAAATCAGCTTTATCGTTTCAAAGGTCATGCAACCTGTAAATCTAAAATGCCTCCACAGCTTTATAGTGTGTATGGTATTACCAGAAAAAGGATCCCTTTATAATGGCTGATATTAGTTTATAAAACAGATGAAGCAAAAAAAGAAAAAAAAAGAAAAACAACAATGCAGGGATGTGAATGTATGTGAGCTTTTAGAAAGATCATGACTTAAAGGTCACTGAATAGTAGACTATAATTTTATTAATGAGACTAAAGGGCAAATAGAGAGCAGTAGCCAACCCCATCAGTGGATTAATGACTTCTCTGTTATGGATAATAAAATTATCTGCACCCCGTTAGGGACCTCTTTACATATTTGGGTATATATGATATGATGAGAAACAAAAGGCAGCACCCTCTCTCTGTGTCCATGTCTGTCTGTCTGTCTGTTTGTTTGTTTGTCTGTCTGTCTGTCTGTCTCTGTCTGTCTGTCTCTCTCTCAGTCTCTCTCTCTCTGCCTGTCTGTCTGTCTCTCTGTCTTTCTGTCTCTCTGTATCTCTCTCTGTCTCTCTGTCTCTCTGTCTCGCTCTCTCTCTCTCTCTCTCTCTCTCTCTCTCTCTCTCTCTCTCTCTCTCTCTCTCTCTCTCTCTCTCTCTCT
>JAOWAY010433459.1:0-13766 GCA_028565895.1 Goniobranchus geometricus | reverse complement strand
TCCCTACCTCAGGGAAGTGACTCATCACTTGTATTATCATTATCAGAGCTGTCTGAGCCTTCAAAGAGAGTAAAAACATCCAGTCTTTCACGTTTTCTTCGATCGTGTTGAGAAGTCATGATGTTGGCTCTCTTTCAGTTCAAAATCAGCTATTGACGGTATCAACAAGTTTTGACAGACAGAGTGACTCCCCTTCTTCATACCCAAAGGTTGTAACCCAATCTAAAGTTCGGAATGAAACGAAACGAATGATTAGTGCACGGGAACAGTCATCAGTGAGTTGAAGACGAGGTCAAGCAGCCCCGGTCCTCGCGTTAGTCAAAATGATTGCGTTCAGGACGAAGGGGAACAAATCTGGCACACATGCAAGGGCCCGATGTGAAATTTGTTTTTGAAAACGGCCCAAAAAGAGAAAAATACTTTTGAAAATCAATAATTCTGTAAAATTTGCGGTAATTTGCGGGAATCATGCAATTTGCGGCCGCAAATGCGAAAAACCGCGATGACAGTTTTATAAGCATGAAGAGCAAATACTGATTCCGACCGAAACTCACCGACATCACGTTGGCCAGCATCTCGTGTGACCAGTTGTCACCAAGTCATAGCACTGCATTGTCTGGAATGGACGAGGGACATTAACATAGCAGAGCAGCCGTTGATCATAGAAATAGAAAGAAATTAATATCCTTTTTGAAATCAGCACGACAGTCTGGCAGAGTTAAGAAATAACAGGGAAGAAAGGAAAGGAAACAGTGAAATGCAGTCGATAGAGCAAATAATCACATTGAGAATACTAAAAATGTACATAGAAGTACGAATGGGTAAGTTCATTTAAAGCGGGAATTCGTTTTCCTACCCTTCTTTGCCGCTGCCGGGCCTCACAGTACACCAAGTCGGTCTAATCTATCTGCAGAACATGAAGCAGCTAGAAGATCACCATCCATTAGTCTTTATTGGCTTATATGTTCTGGTTTGAAGTGATTGCTTCGGGGCTTGACTGAGCACTGATCTCGTGATTGAGCAAGTCTTAATGAAAAACAAAACGCCTGCTGGAGGACTGTTACGTTGTCGGGGCGTGTAAGAGGACACAGTAGCTCCTATCCATGCCAGCTTATGCTGATATGTGCAATACAATGAAACAGGTAACTGTTACAGAATCAACTACAAGTCAACAACACATTGAAGTCAGTGAAGTCAGACGAAGGAGACATGAAAGAGATATGAGACTGCTCCTCACTTTCAATTACGCAACCCCTGCGCTAGTGATCAGATACTATGCAACATATACAATGGACTGACAGCTCTTTCCATTGCTAATGCCGGCGTTCCAAAAGCTGCTGGCGAGGCTATTTTGCATGCGGGATATTCAGGACTTAAGTTCCAAAAGAAGAGACCAAGTTGTCAGAAGGGAAATAAATATCACTGCGAAAATCGACGGTGAAGAGATCCCCATCAATCCCCATGCATTACGTTTCAGGAGTGGATGAATTTGTGTCCAGAAAAATGGGGATGGCAGCTGCACGACCATCGCCTGGAGCCATACACAACAGATCTGCTACCTGCCCTACATTTTCTGTTGAGGGTGATCAAGTGCAGGTGTAAATAAAAAAAAAGAACCCCCCACCACACACACACACACAAACAACAAAGCAAACAGGTCAAATAACAATTGAATTTGTCCTTCCACACAAAGATACATTAAAAACAAAACAGTTGTTGATGTAAGTTAATAATACAAAAAGGAAGCTGTTGTGGATATGACTGAAAGGAGGATTTCGAGTAAAGAATGTTACTTGTGATACTTTAAAAAAAAAATAAATAAAGATTGAACGTTTTCTCTGGTCTTGAACACTGTCTCAAAGTTGATTATCCTACGAAGAATTCATATTGTTTTGCAAGCTTCCAACCCTTAAAGAACAATTCAATAAAATATCAACAAAAGTCATTTTTGAAGCGCATCCAATTGGATGTGAAATCCCTAGTACTTGTTACGAGCATTTAGTCCCAACCGCTCTTCTTAAACAAAATATATAGCATGAGTAACAAGAAGTCCCATTGAAGCCTAAGGGGCCGCGTGTCTTATCTACATCTGGATAATGTCTATATTCTATTTCTCATTGTGCTGGCAGTAGACTTCTACGATCTAGATCTAGATTTGTGATCGGCTTCTATGATCTATAAATCTAGATCTGGAGCTATATCTAGCTTATTTTTCTAGATTCTAGAACTGGCTAGAAATATAGGTATTTCCAGGGGCATTTACATGTATTAAGAATTTGATTTGATACACGCAGATAGGGCGCGATAACCTACACGTCGATGTGTTTGTCTCGGAATCCGCTGTGAACACATGCCTGCATCGCATGGCGATTATCTGAGTATTCCTCGCGGTGGTCTTACTTATATGGAAAATATTGTTTCGTAAATTTGTCCACATCTTAATTTGAGGCAATTTCCCATAGACATCCCTCGGAGTGAGATCTTTCATTCGATACCTAATTTGCCAAGATTGGTTGCTTATGAGCGGAGGGGTTCGGCAATACACAGACAGACAGATTGACAGACGTTGGGAAAATTTTTAATAGATTCTCACATACTAATAAAATATGCAAATGTGATCCAGCTCAAATAATTCAAATTAAGCCCATTTGCTGACAACATTCTGTTGCTAATGATAATGAACACTTAAAAGTAAAAGATGCTGACACACTGCAGGGGGTCTTAATAAATTATAAGAATACGAAAAAGACTAGAAAAAGACAAACACACACAAAAATCAGGTTGGGTCACTAGCTCCAATCAAATATCAACCGAAACAAATAACGGAAAAATGCAATACCTATGATATTTCAATGGTGGGTTACTTGAAATCAATGAATCTCCACTTGTATTAAAGGTACATCTTCTATTTTATTGCAAGGAGTAACAATTTGGTTTGGATGAGTATATGCACTATAGTTATTGTATCCCCAAGTCCAGGCCTTTTTCTTTTCACCGCCTATTAAATGCATGTATACACACCGATACAAGAACAAGGAAAGCAGACTCGAACAGATAACAGTCGTATCTCGTGTACATGATGCAATCGTAAAGGCCGATCATTCACCCTCCACATCATCGTTGTATACAGAAAAGAAGAGTTCATAGAATCTAATTTTCAAAGTTCCTGCAGATAGCATTTCCATCACACTTGTTTCAGCACGTCTTCTAGGGTTAAAGGGTAAGGATCGATAAATTGTCTGTTAGGTTGTTGGCCAAAAGCAAGGACTTTGGATTTGTCAGAAGAACGGTGCTTGATTCGATAATGCCTATATAGATCGTTCCTCCTCTTCGAGCTAACCGGGCATAAATGGCACCGATATCTTATAATAGTAGCTTCGTGCCTAGCCCTCCAGTGTTTTCTGAAATTTGCTGCCGACCTGAGCTTTCCCACCACTGAGCTCAGAGGACAGGATGGGACAGGACAACCCGCTCCGGGAACCCAAACAGAATGGCCATTTTTGCTGACAAGGAAGCTGTTTTCTCCATCGTCTGGATCTGTTGAAAGAGACGGCGAAGAAACGGCTTCAGTCTTTCAGTTGATACAAAGAACTGAATAACTTTAAAAGATTAAGTTGTTTTCGGATAATGAACATCCACGTGACCCTGAATGATACTTCATCTTTTCTGGCAAATTAACAGGTTTTGAAAGTTTGAACAATAAGAAAAAAAAAATCAAGGCCAACTTTTGATGATAAAGAATGCGACATACTATTACTAGTCGGAACACCATTAGGTTGATGAGCCTGGGGAGAGGCCTCAGCTAGGATCTTATCGAGGACCGGGATATGAATTACGTAAAGTAATACTAACGACATGCTATGTAATGTTGTGCCAGAAAGATCCGGCACAGAGGTTTGAATAGAAGCTGACATATTAACAACAGAGGACTCAATATGTAGCGTAAACTAACAATGGCGGTACGGGTGTGAGGCCTCGATAAACAAGAAAAGGGGAAGAAAAAAAACCACACACACAAAAAAAAAACCCTCGAAAGTTACGATACTTTTGGTCAGGACAAGAGTTCATTTGACCACCGCTAAATGTGAAATGTTACTGTGAAAGAGATTTTACTTTGGTATATTTCTTGCAGGTGGTAGTATGAATCCAAGGGGGCTAATAATAAGTTAATTTTAAAAGAGACGTAAATTAAATCTGACCGACCAAGTCGCACCGCGGGAATGATTCGTAGATAGTTCGCATTTTTTGCAGCCCGCTTTGACAGTGAGTTGTTTGGCTGAGGACTAAAGGCAAAATCTTTTAATCTGTCATACAGGCCGTGCTGTCTCATACCAATGGTTGAAAGAGATTATTCTTGAAAATGGATAGGCATAAAGAGTACTGGGTTGATATCCAATAGTCTCGGGTCTTTTCATCCAGTGTTTTCTTCGACACTTTTACTTAAAGTGTCCTGGGTTTGCTAGAGTAGACATGCTCACCAGGCACCCACAAAAACGCACAGAACGATTGATGTTGAAGAGAGTACCGTTTTTATAAAATCAGTTGACTGTGTTGTAGAGAACGTCGAAAAAAGAATTTAATCTTGAGATGGTTAGAAGGGAAAAAAAGAGTTCTTATAAAAAAAAAAATCCCCTAAATCCCCTACACCTGACCACTTCCTGCTGCCAGCAATCCTTTTCAAAATTTAAAAAAAAAAAAAAGAAAAAAAAAAAAAAGAAAAGTATTCCCTTTTCAAGATGCTGGAGGTGTCCTTTTCTAAAAAAAACAACAACAAACAAACAAAAACAAAACAAAACAAAACAAAAAAAAACAACAAAACAACAACAACAAACCATCTCTAACAAGTAGATTGGTTAGCCCTTTTCATTAGCCCAGGAGCATTGTTCCGTGTGAGCGGGAGCCTTTTAACGTTACATTGTACTTGTATCATAGTGAAGAGGAGAGAACTACAATAAGAGATCCGGGGAGAGGCAAAGATGGAGAAAAAGTTGAGAGAGACAGAGAGGAGATAGACTGAGGGTCGAATATATATAGAGAGAGAGAAAAGGGGAAAAGGCTATTGATGCACCCTGTGGATTTTCCCTAATTACCAAGGGCCTTATTCTTAACAAATTATAAGAATCCATAAAATACTAGAAAAGGAACTCTGTCGAACAAACAACCAAACAAACAAATAAAAAAAAAACACACACATACGCACATACAATATTTAGTTGACTCCTTAACTCCAAGCAAAGATTAATGAAACAACATCAGTCCGTGTGGTACGTCACAGGTATCTTAATCAAAATCTGCAATCAAATTATAAAGCTTAATCATGGCGATCATTTACAGCAAAGCGAATAAAACCTTAACGATAAAAGAATTCTTCAAAATAGAATTTCATCACTATCATTCAAAACACAAAAAGAAAGGCATCACTACACTGGGCCGTTAACTAAATATTTGCAATGACACGCACACACACACACAAACACACACACACACACATACACAACACACACCATATAACACTCACGCAAAATACAAAATGTATCCGCACGCGTCACCGATACCATAATAGTGACAACAAATTTTGTCACTAATAGTTACACAGTTCCAACAATCAAATAATGAAAGAATTCAATACGAATCACTGGAGGAAAGAAGGGGAGTAAAGAAAATAATTTCAACTTCAAAGTTCTCCGTAGATCTGGGTTAGTTATTTTGTGGTTCAACAGCGTAGGTTATATCAGTTACGGTGCTATTTTGACATGTTTCTGTGCTGCCACACATGAGCCATAAGGTATAGCACAACTCGAATGACTCACGCAGTCACAGTACACTGACACCGGACTGACCAGTCTTAGTACTGTTCTCAAAATGCTGAGTGCCAAGCGAGAAAGTTGCTAAAATGCCAATTTTAGAGTCTTAGGTATGACAAAGCCGGGGATCGAACCCGCGACCACTAGGTCATCGGATCGGTAAATATGATAAATGTCATGCAGACAAACCATACTTTTTCTCAACTTTAAGCCTTGGCAGCTGATAAGTGATCTGGTTTTGATAATACTCATGTATGCAAACATCATTTTGAGAAATGCATGGAAATGCTTAAGGAAGAATATATTTAAGATTAAAATTTCATGATTGAAAACTTGATTCGATGGTTTAAAGAATATTGAGGGGGCACTGTAGCTTAGTGGTAGAGCATTGGCCTGCTGACCAAACAGCATTGGGTTCAATTCTCACTAGAAGCACATGCGTTTCATCCAGAAGCAAGAAAATTGACCCGTTGCTTCACTCAACCAAGGGGAAAATGGGTACAGCTTTGCCTGGAAAAGCACTCTGTAATAGACTACCATCCTATTCAGAGAGTTATGGATCATGTCTGTCACTGTTTGCTTCATGCTATAGAAACTGGGATAAACTCCGCACCTTTCAGCCAATTCGGATTGAAAGGACTCATTTTTTTAAAAGAATATTGAATAACACATTTAATTTTGAAACTGAAATGTCATGTTTCATTAATGGCAGAAGACAATGCTTTAAAAAAAGATAACTCTAAATATATCAGAATATTTCCAACAGTTTTTTCTCTCTCAGTACATCCATATCCTATCATTCCTGGTGAGTAACCCAGGGCAATGGTGGAATCCTTATAACAGTAATACTCTATATTCAAAGTTATATTCATGAGATTTCTCACCCTGTTTGCCTGTTTCTCCAGTGAGTCTTGAAGCACAGACATCATGTCCAAAAGGCAGTCAGTGGCTATGTAAAATGGATGCCAAACCAAAGATCTTAGCATGTCAATTGTCAACAGGCCAGGATCTCCACCAGACTGATCGGCAGTGAAAGCTCGAAGCAAGGCAGTATGAGCACAATTCCAAAGTGCACGGCCCGCATTTTGAAGCAAAGTCCAGTGCTGCCCTCTGTGGGCCAAAACCTGCAGAAAAGATGTGTTTTTAATAAACAAATTACACCAAATTCAAAATATTGTCCATGGGCAGACTTTTTTAATAGGACTTGGAAGGGAAAGGTTCTTTGAGCTCAATCTCAACATTCTGTGGGTTTTGTTGGGGTTTTTTTCATTTAGCAGTCAATTCATGTCCCTGATTAATAGCAAATTCTTGACGATTTTATAATAATTTTTAAACATATCTTCTATTTCTCAGGCAAAAAGCAGACAATCTTGAAAACAAGGATAAAAAGGTAAAAAAAAAAAAAAAAAGAAAATGAGAAGATTTCTGCATTCAGATCAAAAGATCTAGTCTCCTTTCTAGAATTAGTTAAGGTCAAGTTTTTTTAATTAAAAACAAAATTCCTTTGAACAAGATTATGGCAGATAAATATAATAAACCAAAAACATGCTGCTTATTTCACATTTATGGTAATTGTCATGTCTTGATAGGGCATACATACCACAGCCCTCTTAAAGTAGGTGAACGTTTTTTCCAAAGCATCAATTGTAGCTGCTGTGGTCAGTGGTGATGAATCTTCTTGAATTTTAGATTCACGATTAGTTGAGACCTTGCTTTTATCAGACCTATATGTCCTTGGTGTGTCCTCAACTTCTTGTGGTATTTGATAGAGAGGTGGGGGAGGTGCACCTGTCACAAAAAAAAATGCAAATCCAAAGGTGGAGTCTATGAAAATTGTGCATATACAGGGGTTAACTGTAAGTTTGTTATGTTTTTTTTAATGAAGAGCATCTATCATCCCATTCCAAGTTTGTTTTAGAGCTGAACTTCATGAACTTGCCTTTACTTGAGAATTTTTTTTTAGCAATTTTATCTCTAAATTGGAGTTGCAATTGAAATGAACCATATTTTGAATGCATTGTATAGCACCCCTGAGCACTATTATTTGTATTTTAGCATACCGCAGATCTGTAACCTATAATATCATATAGGTTGAAGTTACCATTATTAATTTAAAAAAGAAGAATCTTATTATTGTCATTGTAATTATAATTATTGCTGTTAATATATATAAGAAAAAATCCTTGACTTTTAAATTTTCAGAGGCACAATTTCATTGAAGCAAACACATGATGAATTTATCAGCTGATTAGCTGGCAAGAATAAAAGATAGAGCAAAGCAATGGTGAGTAAACCCCTACAGGAACAGAAATGAGAATATACAAAGGAAAAGACTGCTGGAAAGATTCTTGCTTCAGTTGGGATACAACCCAGGGGCTCTGTATCATCACCCATTGACTTTCTCTTAGGAGTGAGCTCACTACCACCAGACCAGCTGCAGCTGTTCAAAAGAGTAACTTTTACTAGCATACTGATCCATGAACCACCCAACCTGACTTGAAGTGTTTTCACCTAGCCATCCACATCTTTAGTATGCAAGAGCTACACAACACTTTTGTTTTTAAAGCTTTGAATTAGTATGGACTGACAAACAGTCAACATTGACACACACAACCACATTATACCATGAAGGTTGCCTTGGTATAGAATGAATTGACTCTTATCTCTTTACCATTGTTATTTGAAAGTGAAAATGGATTGTTTTTAAATCAACAATAAAACACTTACCAGTGGCTGCAGCAGCAGCAATTTCAATGCCTGTGGTCTTTGGTCTCTCTGCAGTATTTTGGGACTGCATGGCTGTTTTCACAGACTCAAACTCAGAATATCCGTGGGGAGAATGGAATATCTCCTGGTGTTGGCGGGTAGGACCACCCTCCCATCCTACTATCATGACTCCTGCAGTTTCAAGTGTGAACCATTCTTGATCTAGGAAGCTAGTCCTGGCGGAAGAGATAATAAAGACCAAATTTTACAAGGAATGATTGATTAGTGCTATTGATGATAGCAAATGTGAGTTCTTGTTGAGAGGGTGACTACAGTACAGACTGCTCAAGATCCCATCCCATCTCTTTTCAAGACGTCAATTACACAAGGACAAATTTTAATCAAAAGTCTACCGTCTTGCTTGGAATAAATGACACAAGCAATAGCCAGCGTATAGTTAGCCTGTTCACATCTTGGCAGTGGAGAACAATAGATTCTCAGCAAGGTCTATCACCAATAATTCTCTTTGTTCAGGCTGGATGCAAGTGGTGGCTTAAAGTCAATCTTTACAAGAATGTGTTGACCAGGGCACACTCCATTTTGCCAAGATGTCTAGCAACATCATGTTTCTGGTGTCAGAGGCAATACTGTGAGAAAAAATTGTTGTTGCCTCACATAAGTATATGAAAAAATCTTCATTCAGCAAGTACCGGGTCTGAGACAGACATTGGCGACCATGACATGCTATTCACTTCTCTGTTCAGACAATCTCAGGAAGTTCATTGCTATTGTTCTTCTGCTTTTTGTTTGTAATCCAGTGATTTAAGCTCTCCAAATATGTCACTCTCTGCCTGCCCCTGCTTCTAGTCCCCTCAATTTTTCCAGTCAGGGATAGATGTTCAAGTTCCTTATGTCGATTCATATGTCTTATCTCTCTCAAAAAGAAATGAGATCTCGGCCAGACCAGATTAGGGGCTAACGTGTATAGAAAAATTCTGTTTCCGAGACAAAATGGGAATTTTGGCAGACACTTAGGCAGCAGGATCCTAGGCAGTCAGCAGTGAATTACATTAGAAAGATAAATGCTCTAATTCTGTAAAGATACCTGTTCATGGCTGTGCCTGTGGCTCCAAACATTTTCTCTCTCTTCTCCAGTTTTTGGAGGAATGTACTGAAATGGCTCAGGCCGTGAATAATGTTGAGCTGTTTTAAGAAGAAAAAAAAAGAAGGGAAAAAAACCGGCATAAAATTTTTGATAAAACTGGGCAAAGGCTTCAATCAAAATCAAATTATTTACTTCAAACTTTGATCAATTCAATGAAAGCCTAATATACAACATGAATTTCTATTTTATTTCATATGCTGAATAAGAATGAAAAAAATAGGCATACTTTAGTTATTCTGGAATAAGACTTTAAAAAAAAGAACATTTACATCTAAATTATTACAGTAGACACCCTAACTATGACTGCTTTTATCAATTCAAAGACTGATATCATGAAGTTTGGTCTCCTAAACATGACTTAATAAAAGGAAGTACCTGACTTCTCCAAGGCATTTCATCCAAGGTAATTTTTCTGAGTCGCACGCGCCTATGTTTCATTCTGTACAAGTCCACAAAGTACATGTCAAATAGGTCAAGAGCCTGAAATGAATTTCAAATAAATAAGAGTTATACATCACAACCACTCACAGGTATGAAGACACCTTTCATGACAAATTAGTCCATCATCTTCATTTATTTTTGTAACATAGGTCCTTCCACTGACTTGAACTCAAAGTCAAATAGAGATGAAAATAATTTCAGTATTCATCTTTTTTTAAAACTGCATCTAAATAACTCATGCAACTGTTAACATATTCAATATGTTGTGGATTTATATTCTTACAAACTTCCTTATATAGCATCTAGTATCTTCAACCTACAAATTGCATGGTCTTTCTCATCGTACTTTGAACCATGTGATTGCAATCTACCAATCCATCTTTAAGTACTTGGCAGCAGTCATTTGTAGAACACCACTAAAAGGTTTATTGCTGATTTTTGTCCTTATATTTTGTCGGATTGTTTTTCTTGGATTTGGCAAGTTTGTGTTAAGTTTTTTCTTCTTTCATCTTTGTGAATATGGTTCACAGCATCATGTATCTAAGTTGTGATTTCTTTTTTAGTGCCAAAACAACCAAGCACTAAATTATTTAATACAATTTTTAACTCCTTATGTACCATCAAGAGCACTCAGATCATCAAGTGATAAGACTTTTCATGATAAACCTCTCATAATTATAAGTCATATGGCCAGTGACCTTTCTCATATTTTGCACTTAATCCATCAGAGAAGCAGAGAATGTTGCTATGTTTAAGAAACAATAAAAACGGCTCTTATTTTTTTCATGATTTGAATAGATATAATAGGAAAAATAAACAAAATAACATAGAAAACAAACCAATAATCCAATGTGAGTGTACTTTGTGTCTGTTTGTGTGTTTGAAAGGGGGGGGGGTGTATCTCTTCTGCAGCATTACCTATCCATTTCTTGATTTGTATAATATTAGGCCTGTAATGTATACTACGTTAATTTGTTTGATTTTTAATATATAAATATTAATGTAGATCTTTTGTATCCAGTGCACAGAGTATTGTTGTGGATATGCGATTTAGAAAGGCCATCCATTATTGTTATTCTTCTGATTATTATTTTAAGTATAATGCATGCTTTTCTGTAGCCATTTTAATCATATGATACATTGTAAGAAAAACATGTAGCTTGCTTTGCTTTGACTTGATTTTGAATTTCAATCCTTCCATCTTTCATTTTATCAGGTGATGTCCTTCTAAAGCCAATTATTTTGTCAGCTGGCAGAGACATTTCACATTGGTTCGACCCTAAAACGAAAGATGTAAGGATTATGCCATTGGCTTTAAAATATTTGTATTGTTTTCCAAAGTAGACCCTCTAGGCATCTTTCGAGGAGTAAAAAGCTTAAAGCTTATGCCGTTCAAACTTCCATTTTTTCTTCTTCTCCTTTTTCATCTTTTTCCCTTCCTCCTTCTCCTTCGCATCAAAGATATTTGAGAATTAAGAATAGTCTCTGGAAGCTTGGTAAAAATGCTGGCATTTGCTCGAGTCCAACCCTCATGTAATCTATGCACTTGTTCATGTAAACAAGCCTTTTTCTATTAGGTTAACTTAAGTCACTCAATAAGAGATGCATTAATAATCATCAAGGTACTTGACTAAGTTTTATTATTGGTGGTCTGTTCTTCAGGAGCCGCTCCAAGACCTTACATAGTTGTTCTCCAAATTAAAATGTATTTCTCTCCTTCAAGAAATGTTAGAGTCGATGACTAGGGACATCTGTTTTGAAAAATCCCCCATGACGGTCTGTTAATGTAAAACGTTTTCTTTCTTTTGCACTGTCATGTCAACATACCTTATAGTGAAGTGGGGAAAAAAATTGACAAAAATTAGCTATAAATAAAAAAAAAAGAAGAGAATCTCAAGCTGCTACTCTGTCTCATCCTTCCTCAATGCCCACCAAGCTAACTCTTTCATGAAACAAATTGCTTGCGAGAAAGTTTGGGTCGGTACTTTGCAAACTATGAGATAAAATGCCTGACTATGGAATGCACCTCCCAATCTTACAGTCTACTGAAAGTTTCCCAATGTTTTTGCTCGTATCTGCTCTTATATAACTTTTTTTGTTTTTTTTACACTGTGGTTTAGTTTTTAGTTTTACTTTGTATTGTAATACAAAATTCTATAACTTTTCATTCTTAATACTGTCTCATGATTTTTAAAATGATATTTTTGAGTTGGATTTATTAGATGCTTTTCATTTTGTGCTTTTAATTTTTATTCTCTTCTTTGACGCTGTGAAAATCTCAGATTCTGAGGAACAATACAGTGACACATGTCTCTAACTCTAATATTCGTGTCTTGAATGTGTTGAATTTTTTTTTTTTAAACTGTCGATGATATCCTGAGACAAGGAGTTCCATATGTGCTGGTGACGGATGGTAAGAAGGAGTGTACATGGCTATGGATTTTTGTTTCCAGATTGTGAGCTTTTTGTCATGGCCTCTTGTCTATCTTTTATTGTAGTTGATTGACTTGGGTAGTGATATGTCGATGATCTTGCTGACAATTTTGAATATGGTCGTGGCTTTCCATCTTCTTCATCTTACTGCAAACAATTCTAGACCAAGTTTCTGTGTAACGGTTGCTCTGTTGGTATATAGGAGAGAGAACCTGCAATTCGTTTTTTTGTTCTCCCCATACCTTTCCTGGTCTATATAAGTCTGACTTGGTGTTGGTCTCAGACAACACATGCATATTCGAGAAGGGGTGGAATAATGGTCTCGTAGCATGTGATTTGAGTTGTCATTGGGCATTTGTTCAGATTTCTTCAGATGAAGGCACTTGTTGTCTTGGCTTTTGAGATGACGCCTTCTAAGGGTTTATTCCATATGAGGTCTTTTGAGAATTCAAATCCAAGATATTTTGCAGAGACCAGACACTCAGGGGACTGATCATCTAAAGCATAAATCAACTCTTCTTGTTTGTGAATGATATCACATTTTAGTTTTAACTTTAATTCAAAAGTATTTTTGACTGTTATGTCAGCTGTCGTGTTTGCATATATATGAGATCATAGATCCATCATGTATTAAATAGGATTTTTTATAAACTTGCAAACTTTCTGTTCTCCAGATTCGCACTCATGTGGATCCCCAAACAAACTGCATCATTCCATATTGTCCAAATGGGAGATTCGTCCACATCCCTCCTCCCTACCCAGACTCTGACTGGGCCAATGATTTTGGCCGTCCATGGTGGAGAGACGAGGCATACCTTGTTGGTATTTTGTCTGGGAAGACTCGCCTCATTAAAATCATCAATACCCTCACATCACAAGATCAAGTCATAGAGGTATCAGCAGAAAATAGAAAAAAAAACCCCAAAGATTTAAAACATATCTGTGTTGTGGAAACATCAACAATGAATGCAATTCTTTGTGATTCTGAAATATCTGGTTGCATCCTGCACAATGATTAAGCAAATATTAAGATAAAGTAAAAATTTAATTTTTGTTCTTTAGATAAACTGACTTTATAAGTGCTCTTTTCACTCATTTTCATGGCTTTGTTTATATTTATGTTGTGTGCTCGTCTAGGTGTAAATATTTTTTAAATTGCTGAGCCCTACATTAATGTTTCTCTATTATTATTATTATTATTATTATTATTATTATTA
>JAOWAY010433348.1:0-13766 GCA_028565895.1 Goniobranchus geometricus | reverse complement strand
CTGGAGAAAGATCATTTCGGATATCTAGATCCCATACACCGAAAGGTAGAATGGGAATTTGAAAAAGAAAGAAAGAACTAAAACGGGGTTGCATCAGCTCACACTGATTTAAAAGTCATGGTAACAGTCAGGAGGGCTGCTGGCTTTATGAATCTTTTTTTATGGTATTTAATGCCTCTGAAATAATGGGACCTTGATGGAGGGGGTATAGAATGGATCCTCATTACTTTTGTATTGCAGCCGCTCCATTCTTGGTAAAAGTTCTCATTATAAAATGGGGTGGTATAATGAGGTTTAAATGTATTTTGTTTCCATGTTGCATTTCAATGTTCTTTTTCGTTTTCAGTTTTATGAATCAATTTCTCTGATTCTTGATGCACATTGCTTCCTTTTGCATGCAGTAAGGGGTATAAAGGAAGTTTCAAGATTTGAATATTATTGCATTTTATATACCTCCTAGTAAAGTAGTAAAGATTGCTTCATAAGCTTTGGTTTTATGTTTTATTTTGTAAACATTTCATTTGCTTTGCACATCACCGTGATCTCTTGAAGGATCATGATCACATACTGCCATTGTTATTATAGCATTCCCTATATCATCCAATTTGAACTTTTACCATATTATGTGCTCGATGCCCTTTTAACACCAAACACAAGACAAAGGGTGACTTCAAGGAAAGGTAGAATAATGTATGAAAGCAAAAGCTTTGTTAGTTACACAATATATCGACATTAGGCCCATATATTACAGAGCTTTTGTGCTCAATGAAACTTTTCAATCAATCTAGATTAAGATATTCATTTCTAAGAAATGTTTGACAGGGGGAGAGAGCATATCTGTGTTTTGTACCACAGTGTTCCATATGTTCAACAGACATTATTGCTTGATTTAATCTCATAATATTTTTGATTCAAAGCTGTTTGATCATATAATGTATAGCTGTATAGCATATGGTTGTGATTTGCCATTTATTTGTCAAAGGAGCAGGGACACACAATCACAAGACAAATACTGCACCCATTTCTCTTTTTTTCATTCATCATCATCATCAGATACCAGGTCTCAGCCAGACATTGGCGACCATGACACGCCTTTTACTTCTCTTTTCAGACAATGTCAGGAAGTTCATGCTCTTATTTTTCTGCTTTTTGTTTGTCATCCAGTGATTTAAGCTCTCCAAGTATGCCACTCTCTGCCTGCCCCTACTGCTTGTCCCCTCAATTTTTCCAGTCAGGTCTAGATGTTCAAGTTCCTTTTGTCGATTTTTATGACCTAAAAACTGTAGTTGTCTTTGATTGTTTTCAGCAATGATCTTTCTACTCCTGCTTCTCCCAGTACTGATGATCTTTCTACTCCTGCTTCTTCCAGTACTGATGATCTTTCTACCCCTGCTTCGTCAAGTACTGTCATATGTTGTATTTAAGAGCTTTGTTGTCACATGTATTCCTATATCTTCTAGAGTTACTATAACTTCAATTGGTAAATTGTCTGAGCCTGTTGCTTTTCAAAATTTCATTTTCTCCATAGCATCCTCTGCTTCCTCTTTTAGGATTGGTGGCCCATCTAGTTTCTTCTCTATGACCAGTCTTTCACTCCTTTCATCTTCAAACAATTCCTCTATATATTCTGCCCATCTACAATCTTGTACATCCTGTTTATCCATCAAACATTGCCCTGTTTTGATTTGATACATTCCAAGCTTGAGCACCCTTTCTTCCCACTCAATTCTCTGATTTTGGTATGCATGTACTCGTATTCTTCTTTTTCCTGAGCATTGTTCATGTATCCATTCTTCTTTTGCGTCATTATATTTCTTCTTTATTTCTCTATTCAACATTTTATACTTTTCTACATTTGACTTCGCCTGCCTTCGCTCTTTCTTTACTTCCAGTATGTCATTCGTCATTCATTTTTTATGTTCTTTTCTCGGTTTTTTCAGAATATTCTGTTATAGCCTCACTGATTCTTTTATTTCATCCCATATTTCCTCTGCCTCAGTCATTTTCTTTAGAACTTGAAATCTTTTCTTGATATTAACAGCACATTTTCTTGTTATCTCCTGGTTGGTCTTTAAGAGATCTTTTTCAAATTTTGGTTGTTTGGACTTTTTCAGTTTCTTTATTTATATTTCTATTCTTTGGCATTGTTTTTGCTGATTAATAGTTTCTAAATCTTTTTTTTGCACTAGTATGAAGTCTATCTGGTTTCTACTTTGATCACCTTGGCTTATCCATGTATATCTTTTAGGGTGATTTTTGTACTAGGTGTTCAGAATGAAAAAATCATTTCTTCACCAGTGTATGAGGTGACCTCCCTGTTCATTCCTAGAGCCTACGCCCCATAGACCAACTGTGTCCTCAATACGCTTGTCTCCCACTTTTACATTGAAATCTCCCATGACCATGTTTACATCTTGGGTTTTTGTCTGCCTCATAGCTTTGTTGAGATCTTCGTAAAAATTGTCTCTTTCTTCATCTGTACATGTTGAAGTGGGCGCTTACACTTGACCAGTCCAATATCGAATGTTTTTCCTTCAAGTTTAGCTGCAATCACTATATCGAAAATACCCCACGAGCCTTTGATGCTCTTTGCTGTCTTGTCATCAATCAGAATTCTTACTTCTCTCTCATGAGTTTCTCCACTTGAGTAAATCATTGTCTTGTTATTTGTTTTAATCATACCCTTGCCTGTCCACCTGACTTCTCACAAACAAAATATGT
This sequence comes from Goniobranchus geometricus, assembly GCA_028565895.1. Taxonomy (NCBI): domain Eukaryota; kingdom Metazoa; phylum Mollusca; class Gastropoda; order Nudibranchia; family Chromodorididae; genus Goniobranchus; species Goniobranchus geometricus. The sequence continues at coordinate 11,045 of JAOWAY010433348.1, read as the reverse complement.
CAACTGACATTGTATCTATTTGCTGCTTTACATTTTCTTACTTTCCTTGTTGATAGAGGGTCCTGACATTCTTAGAAGCTATCTTGTGCTTGTGTAGGTGGTTTGATTTCATTATTGTTAAAACAATATTTGTATTCTTTTTTTTATGATCCTATTGTTTTCACTTTTCAGTATTTGTTTTTCGACATACATTATCAAAGCTCATTGGACTTACACAAGACAGTTAGCTGCCCAAGAAAATCAAATTCATGCGAAAGGTGAGATTGTTTTTTTTTTTTTTTATTTTCAATTAGAACGATATTGGCATAAGGTTATAAAATTAATCTTCAAAAACTAGAAGCAAATGAGTGGTAGTGAAGTGCTGACATTTATAGCTCTTCTATGGGATAAACTATTTCTATTTCGCAGCAATGTCCCGTTCAGGATCATTTTAATCAATAGAAGGGATTGACAAGAAAATTTGACTTTGATTGCTGCATAATTAAAAAAAAAAATCGGGGCCTTTATATGGCACTAAATCCACTATGTGCCGTACAATATATCCCCCGTGCTGTTACATACCTGGACAAAAAAGGAGGTTTACTTTGATCTTTTAGATTGAGCTTAATACTTCATGTGTATTGACTTTATAGACATATGTGACAGTAAGAATTATTTTAATAGGAAAACATCCATCAATTGTACCTCAGCCTGATTTCATTCGTTAATGATCAGAGGCATATTCCAGATAAAAATGATGTTTAAAGTCTGTATTTCTTTACCAAGGATAAGCTGATATTCCCCACAGAGCCATTGCAATTTGATACTTTCTGAACTCCCTGGGGTGTATACGAGGAGTAATTTGTTAACTCTGGAAAGGTGAGAGCTCATATGATGGTGATAAGCATTTTCCTTATGCTTATTGCTGAGGGCAGCATGTGATAGCAAAATCACCTGCCTTGTGCTGAATGCACCAATAGCTGATAGCTGATATCAGACTACTTTTAATTGTTTTCTTAGGCATCGTCAAATGTCCCCTACTTATATTCTTTTCTTGTTTTTTTGTATGCTTTATTCACAGTAAAATCATCAGTTTCATGTAAAGACCATACAGTTGTAACTCGCTGTCAGAGATGTCCTAGGGAAGAATTGGTAAGTACTCTGTTTGAACGTGTGTATGTCTCATTGTAACAGATTGGTGTCATAACACATTTTACAATGAACGATACTAATGTTTTATTTCTGAAAAGAGCACACGCTCCTTGTCTTTCTTCTTCACCCCTACACCCACCCTCCTCCGAACAAAAAAAAAAAAGAGGAAGAAAACACAAATAGTCAAATTGATTTTATACATACTGATAATGTTACAACAATTTTCAATTTATGAAAGCCTTCTATTGAAGAATCATGTTGTTACAGGGGTTATTCTTTTCTTAAAATCATAACCATAGGAATTGGTAAAGGACCATATGAATGTTGGGAATTTTTTCTGTTATGTTTATGTATGATTTGTTCATGTCTTTATTCCCTTATGTCATGTAAGAATTGAGAATAGGCCCCCGTTGGTAAAGTTTTAGCAAAAATTATAAGTTTAAGAATATGTTTCACAATCCCTTTTGTCTCAAGTGAAAAACAAAAATTATAATCAACACTATTTTCATCGCTCGATTTCACCTTTACCATCACAATTACTGAGGTTTAAAACTCCCACTGGTGTAAATTTCTGTAAGGGGAAAAAACCCCTCATCCAGCAATCTTTTAATGAGCAGCTGTCACCCCTTTATTTGTCCTGCAAGAACATGCCTATGAGTATACTAGACTAATGTTGAGGCAATCACTCTTAGAGTAGGAAAATTCAAAGATGCTCACTGCCCTGAAAGTCTAGACTATTGCATTGAGACTAAGAGATATTGCTCTGCAATTTTACTTTGACACCTTATCATATTGCATTCTAGAAATGATATCAATGTTGTTTGATTTCCATCTGTCAAGGGTTCTTTTACACTCAGAATTTCTCATGTAAAGAGAATACTGTGGAGTCCTTAAGATATAAACTCTTTCAGACCAGTAGCAAGGGAAACAAACTTTTAATAAAAAATGAGGGGTGAGTACAATTCCTGTGACATAGCCCTTGATCTAGCGAGGCTTTGCCGCCTTTGCTCTCCCCAAAGAAAGAGGAGAGAGGCCCCCAAAGAAAGAGGTGAGAGGCCCCCTAAAGAAAGAGGAGAGAGGACAAGGGATGGATGGTGAGGGAGAATGCCAATGAAAACCGGCATTTTTGGATGAGCAAAACCCATCCATAATCTAGGCGCTTGTGCCTGCAGAGAGAGGCCATGAATAAATGTTTATTTTGACTGGAAGGAGAGCGATTTGCATTTGTTTAAACCAAACTTTGATCGTCATGTACATATATGGACGAAAATGGGGCTGAAGGAATGGTTTATCTTAAACACGAACTTATCTTAAATAAACATATTATGTGGACTTCAGTGTAATGTGGCACTGTTAATTGCTTTCAATAAAATTTTTTAAAAATTCTTTTCAGCGCAATTTGGTCTCATACTGCATGGAAACTGGGTACAAAGAAGAAGTAATGTGTAAAGATGGCAAGAAAGAGTTCACTTGGTAATTCACATTCATATTTTTGTCATGTAAAATTGGTTTTGAAACTAAGCATAAATTGAGAGGTGTGGCTTGAGGAACTCAGAGTTTATAGCTTTATTTAAGTTATCTGTCATTTTAAGTCATCTGCCTGAAGGTTTTTGTTTCTGCTGAGCCTGACAATATTTTAAAAGCAGCTTAGAAATATAAGGTATTGGTATTTTCTTTGTTTGTTTGTTCATTTTTTTTTTATTTTTGCCTTTGCATTTTTAGAACTGAGTGGAAATTCCCTCTGACTGTTTAATCTTATTTGGTGAACAGAAGAATGACTGAGATTCTTTTGATGGATCAGTTTAAATTCAAATAAGGGCTAGTAAATCTCACAGACTTTACACATTTTGACCATAGGAGAAAAGATGAAAATATTTTTAAAAAAAAAGATTAAAAAAAAAAGAAGAAGAAGAGTGCGTTCAACCCTGAAGGCACAAAAAATTATTGTTTCCTTCCTTTAATTTTAGGGGGGGAAAAATCAACTTTCAAATAAATACTCTCATACTGGAACTTTGTGTTGAAAAAGGGTAAAAGAGCATTAAGCTTTTGAAAAATTTAGAATATGACATTCTAATTAATTCAATTATTGTTCTTACTTTCACCATGAGATGATAAATTTAGTCTTAGTTATTCATGTTCAGATCCCAGACACCGAAAGGTAGAATGGGAATTTGAAAAAGAAAGAAAGTTATTCATGTTGTTTTTCATCATTTTTGCATCAAATGTATTATAATGATAATATCGTAACAATAGATAACTGTGTTGTTGTGAGCCAAAATCAAGACTAACAAGTTAAGCAAATCTATATTTTTAATCACACTGTAGTGCAAGCTTTTGACAACCATGTTTGATCCATTGTTATTTCTCCTTTGAGTTATCAACCTTTTTGCCCTTGCATCATCTGCTATACGCTGCTTCTACCCCACCCTCACATTGCCTGCCATACACTGCGTCAGAAATTGTTTTCATGAAGTCGTGGGAGGGGATGACATAAAACCAGTTGGTTCTTCTTGATAATAGAAATGAATTGTAGAGTGTTTTCCCTTTATTTAGGTATAAAATTCACTCAGCACACTTCTGGCGAAGATAAAATGAAATGGAAAGAAAGGAGGGCTAATTTTCAACCAACGAAATGGCATTTCAGTTCTTCTCTGACATTCTTTGTGAAGTTGCATCAACCTGAAGTAATGATGTTACTGCCTCATTTTGCGATGGGGCAGAGTAGGCAATCATAATGTAAGTGATGTTCTTGAAGGCGTTCTGGGTGATTTTTATTACGATGCTGAATCACAGACTGAGAATCTACATCTACATCTAGGTGATGAGACTGAGATAAACAGAGGGTACCAGACAGACCAATCTTCAGATGTTAACATCTATGGGTTTAATGAGTATGATAGCACAGTTCTGCATGGTCTACCTGAGGATGCACAGGCCATAGACTATTTGTGTTTGTTTATTCATGAGACCTTCATGGAAGAGAGTGCAACTCAAACCATTATCTGTGATCATCAAATTCAAGAACAAAATGGCAAAGTGCATGAGAGGAGGGAAGCATCGACTGCCTCTGAACATCCTCTACTGAAAATTGAAGCTGTAATGTCAATGATCTTCAAACATAGAAATTGGACCAATTTTTTCGTCTCAAGAACAATCACAGCAGCTGACCCCAGAGGTCATTTTGAGATGACCTTTTATTCAAAATTTGCCCTCTTTTTGATTTTGGTTGTTTATAGATCCAAGTCTATCTAATTGCCTGAAAATTGAGCCAATGTTTTCATCTGAACAACAACTCAGGGGCTCGCTCCAGAGGTCATCCTGAACAGGATCCCTTATTGATAGATCAATGTCCCTCTATACGCCTGGACAAGATGTCAGTCATGTTCCAGTACTCTGGGTGTCTATAGTTCAGTCAGTATAACAGCAGAGAGCCCATCCCTTCTTGACTTCCAAGTCTACACCAGCATGTCCAAGCTCAGACCCAATAGTCTTGGCTATGATGACATCTCCAAGTACAGTGAATGCTTCTACAGTAAGAATTGAAAAAAACATTTTTTTGGACAGATTCTTTCCTCAGTGAAACTTGCCACTGATTTACTACAATGGGGCACTTTTTTTTTCATGTGCTTAATTAAGAGCAACACAACAAAGGTAGTCCAAGGATATCTCAAAAAATGAAAAGGAGGCAAAAGACACCATCGAGATTTGACAGAAAGGTAGCCTTGTAGCTAGGCTTTGGATGGATAAATGCCCCTTCACCATTCTGTCCTCATCATGCATCCACTCTTTGACTTCTGATCAGTATCAGACAAAAGAGGGCGTTTTCCAAAAGAGATTCCCCTTACTATTGTGGAATATAAGAGAACGTTGGGAGGGGTTGATCTGCATGATGTATTCAGAGCATATTATTTTGTAGGAGGTAGATAAAAGAATGATGGAAATGCACTGTTTGGTTCCTGATACAGGTGGCCATTATCAGGTTGAGTCACATTGATTTCCATCTCAGCATCCTCATTAGCCTGTGTGAAGGTAATTCTAGACGAAAAAGAAGAGAGAGCTGACACAGTCAATGTGATCCTATAGTGCACATCGTCATCAGGCTTTATGGGAGAAGAAAGTGCTGCATCTGATATTGCTAAACAGGCAACAGAAATTCTACCAGTAGAGTACCATAGGCTGTTTTTGGTTGTACCTCATGATTGGTGCATCTGTGCAAATAACTTACAAGATGAGTGGCTCAAGTCTTTTGAAAAAAATGTTTCTGATTACTCCAACACAAAATTTTATCATTGTCAAACATATTTCAAACAAACTCATCCTATAAAATAATGATCAAACAAAAGACTATTTTTATTTTATGTCCTTGATTTATTTGGTTTTGTAAAGATGGAAGTAAAATTGTTTGAAATTAAATTTTATCATGCATTTCTAAAATTTCAGTCCTTATTTTGACAGAGTTATTTCCCCTTACTTGAGGAATTGCGGCAGTTTACTGGATTTTTTTTCTTAGGGCCAGAGGGTTATGTAGATAATTTAAGATATGATCCCTCACAACGTGAAATTTTCATTCATTTACATGTATTCAATATATTTGCATTTTGTTTACAGGTGTGATATATCTCCAGCTGTCGAAGAAGGAGACTTCTGGCGCTTTCAGCTGACTTTCCTTTTCTTGGGACTTTCATCTTACACAGTAGTATATTTGAGGCAGCGTAAACTTGACAAAATTTTAATGGAAAAGATTCATAAGCAGATATCGTCAGGGCTATGAAGGAAGTAATGTATATACGTTTGGATCTCAGTGTGAAGCGTTTTTGACTGTTTGGATATATATGTATTTGAGTTTTGCGTGATAGGGCAGGAGAGAGAATGTTGGGCTAGAGAGTAGATTCAGTTCCATAATGCCTGACTTTGAAAGTTGATTACACTCTTAATGAAGCTCTTGTCATGTGTATGACACGGGCACAAATGGTGCGGTTGGTCCTATGTTGATCCACAATCAGAAATAATGAGTCATCTTTAAAAGAATTGGAAATGTAATGATGTCTTTATTTTTTAATTTCATAAAAAATTCAATGGTCATGGCTTTTTTTCGACATTTTAGACTCGTTTTTATACAGTTCAGACAAATTGTTTTTGATATATCAAAATTTTGAGGAGTTTTGAAAAGTAGACGATTTTTATCATATTTATCATTGTCACTGGGAATGAAATGACAGCTCCTTGCCCTTTTGATTGATTTTTATACAACCCATAACTTAAAGATGTCTTATCTTGAGTGTCATATCAACAAAAGAGTTTCAGGATTTGTGTAGGGTGGAGACACAGAAGATTCTCAAACATGTGGGCACCAGGTGGTTTTCCCTCGGTCTGTTTGTCTGCCCTGATTCATTAAACAGCAGGGTGCTGGGAAAAGAATTCAAGTCTGAGGTCATTACCTCAAAGGAGAGTGTAATGAAATCATTGAAAATTCTCAAGAAGGCCTCTGCTTCTAGCCTAGATCAAAAATACGTCCATTCCACAAATTCATCTCAGAGCAGGTCGCAGAAAATTTTGCAACGATTGCGATTATCCCTTGTTAAAGCTTTCATCCTTTTCCTCCAGTTTTCACTTGCCTCATTTGAGAAAACGGCATACTTCACTACAGACAGCTTCACCACTCATTCACACACTTGAAGAAACTTTTGACACTTTCCTTAAGTAGCAATTATCAGCCTTTCTCAAAACTTATCAGTCACACTGGGGACCTGTTAGATTATAAAGACAAAAGTTTCCATAAAAATGGTGTAGACATCAATATCGCCACAGCACTTTTGAAGCAGTGTCACATCTGAGTGAAACTGACACCCAGACATTTTCCATATTTGTGAAGACCACTACATTATGTCCTGTGACTACATTGTAGCCAAGTTTCCAGCCACCAGGTACATTTTATTGAATGCACAAGTTGCTGATCTGGAGAAGCTAGGGGAAGCATCATTCAGTTGTCTGAGGTATTTCATTTCAAAATTCAAATTCCTGGTTAAAGGGGACTATGGGGAATCCCTGGATAATGCCATCAACCAATTGGAGGCTGAATTGGACAACTTTTGTGTGGACACTTTGTTTGGGTCAGAACACAATGCCCTGCCAGAAAAACAATATTTTAGGCAATTCTGAATGCGAGAGGATTTTCAGCTCTGTAAGAAAAAACAAGACTGAGTTTCAGGGCTTTCTCTCTGTGACATGCTGTCAGCTCTCCTTGTATGAAGGATGACGTTCCCTTGCTCCGAACAAGAGTTTTTAGCCACATTTCTGAAAAAGGCTAAGGCTGCCACAAGGATTGCCGTTAGGAGGAACTAAACTCGAACAGCTTTGAGGTGGATTATTTCAAGGTGATGTCTGCCGTTTTCCTTTGAAAGGGCGTATAATGAACAGTTTTCAAAAATCACTTTTCCCCATTTTCAAATAGTTTACACTCAGTCAAAATAAACCATGTGATTAAAAATAGGAAATAAATGAGATTTGATGATATAAGAAGCATTTTATAACTTTTAAAAGGACCTATGATGCAAAACAACCCATACGTTTATTGTGATTGCACAAAAACTGAGTTGCCATCTAAAGGCATTATAGGCCCTTTCAAATGAAAACTGCAAATGAGTTGTCAACTTTGTCTTCTGTCTAGAGGGCTGTAAAAATAGGAAAGTTTTGTTCAAAAAGAAGCATATTAGATCCTTAGATCCTTTTTAAACCAGTTTTTCATTTATCAAAAATCTTATTGGGTAAAGTTTAATTGTTTTACTCTCTTGTGAAGAGGGTTTCCTCAGTGGTGTGTACACTCACAGGGTTGGTGTCCCTTCTTGTTTTTTTGTTTTTTTGGAAAGTTTGGCAGCTTTGTTCGTGTTATATTAGAGGGCTGTTGTAAGAGATCAAGTAAAAATGACCATACAAACACGTATAAATTTTCTTAGGTCCTTTCCCTTAACTTCAAAACCAGTAAAGGTGCCCAAGTTGGGCACTTCAATATTGAAATTGTGCGTGAGGAAAAATAATTGAATGATAGTGTTCTGGCAAGTGAGAACCAGTGACTTCAGGCTATGTTCTCCATCATTAGCTCCTATGTTGTGACGTTACGCACAAGTGTTTGTGTGTGTATTACACTGTGTTTGTGATAAAATAGGGTTACATTGTTTCCATGTATACTGAGCCACAAAATTAATCTACCCCTTTTTAAACCAATGTTTCTCATTAGAATGGTCACATTTTCTTTTGGTTTTCAGCAATAAAAAGTTCATTTAATGCTGACTAAATTTGATGGGTGAAATTATGAAAATCAATTAGAGGAAGATGTGATAAACTTCAGAATAAAAATCTACATCAGTTCTTGCACTACTCATTTCTGTCATTTCGAAAAGAAACCAGATGTTTTCAATAACATATGTGCCCACCCCTTGCGACATTGATAAGTCTGATGTGATGTTTCATGGACTGAATATAATGTTTGATCTGGCCTTGAGTGATGTTGTACCACTCTTCTATCATTGCCTGGGTCAGTGCAGCAATGTTTTGAATGCTTCTTTCTCTGACCTTGTGACCACTGACATCCCGTATGTGTTCAATCGGGGAAAGATCTATGCAGGACTTGAATAGCTTGCTCTGTTACGAAGTCATGACACATTGAAGCTATGGGGGATCTGGCATTATCATGTTGAAATATTTTCAATTCAGCACTCATCTCCATCGCGGGCAACACATGAGTATGCAAAACTTCATTCAGGTAGCAATATCCGTTGACATTTCCATTTGAGACCACAACCACAAAATCAGTCTTTCTATTTGTGCCTATGCCTCCCCAAACGATGATCCTACCCCCCGCCAAATGGTTGAATTTCAATGCAGCGTAACTGAGTACCTGCTCAACAGGCTGATTAGCCAGCAATGCGCAGACCTATTGCTTGATTCCTTTGAGCATCGGGTAACTGATTCATTACCTGGTGTAACAATGGCAAACGGAAAGCAAATTGTAATGACACTTGATACACAGCAGATGGTAGATAGTAAAGTTTGACCTGACACTTATAGCAGGGATTTTTGAAAAATGGCTTGTCTTGAGTCTAGATTGAACTTAGATTTGGACTTTTTGACCTGCCTATTTTGTTGCTGTAAAGGTTATGTGCTTCAAACCATTACATCGCTGTTAAAAAAAAAGTATACTGAGATGAAATACTTCGATTTCCATGTCAGAGCTGAGAAAGCATTAGAATTCTTGAAAGTATGCAAATAAAATTTGAGGAAATGATTGAATTTTTAAAAGCAAATGGCAAACAAATGTAGTCATGAAAGTTATACATTTTGTTTATACGGCAAAATTGCAGTGTGGATGTAGGTTCACTTTGTGTAGGTTGCACCGTGCAAAGAAAATCCAACGGTTGACATTCTGTAGTGGGACATTTGGGTACATAATCTTAGAATCTAAATATCAAGTCCCTAGAAGAAAGATTTTCGTCATGTTATAAAATAACAGATTCTGCAAAAGATGCAGTCTCTTGTTTTATATTTTATGCATTTGTTACTCATCCACAACTTAGTTGTAACAGTTATAAAAGTGCACAGCGTCCTGTTATGCCCCAACACCCAACTTTTAGTTTTGCTCTTTGAACCAGCAACTTAAATGCAATTCAAAAGTCATTGATGTGAACCTGTGACAATCCCTAACGGACAATCTTTTATCTACTGGAAGATCTTACTTTCAGCGATACCTGCAATTAGCCGCGGGGGATTTTAGTGGCACTCAGAAGCAGAAACATTAGTCATTTTGGAATGTTGGTTAGGTTATTTTACAGATTTTTAACATCACCATTCTCACCTTAATACTCACAATTTCAATTATATCTCTTTTTAATTTGAAAGCGTGAACATCCAATTGCAATTTTGTGAAAATTGCATTTCTGAGTGACAAGTAATTTTCACTATGTGAATATTTCAAAGATGAAGGTAAAGTGTGATAAGTGACTTTCATGTTTTTCATTTAGATGCTAATTACTCTGCTCTCCGTGGAGACATTTCTGAATTTTGTTTTGATATGATTTTTCAGTTTTCCTGCTTTGGCCTAGAACAAATATCATTTCTGTGTCACCGATGGTTAATAATATAGAAGCCGATATCTGTGACAGTCTTCCTGATTTGAGTGTAATTTCAGCTTTACATTGTAGAAAGAGGATTATTTACCAGATCTATTAAGTAAAATTATTGACTACAAAGACTTCTCTTGACTCCTCATTGTTAATTGTATCGTGGAGTATACCTTAGAGATACATTTAAAGCGTTAAATGAACTTTGAAGGTCTTGTGCTAAAATAAACATACCCTTAAAACGAACAAGTCAAGTTCATAAGCCTGCTCTGTGTATAAGTCACTCATGTGACATTTTAATTTTTGTTGTTGTTGTTGTTGTTGTTGCAAATCACACCAATTCTTCTGTCAGTTGTACCTCGTATTAAAAAGCGAAAAAGTAGACTTTGAAATAGAAACACGTTTTTTGTTTAAGGCTTAGTAATATACAAAGCATAATTGAAATCTGTTCAGTAAAATGCTAATACTAATAAGATATTCATGGAGAAGACTTTGATATAAAGTATAGCAATTGTCATGATTCTTGGATTTGGGAGACATGTTTGAAAATGGATTGTCACTTAAAAATGGTTTTTCCGAGACTTTCGACTGCCTCTATACTGACACTTATTACAAAAATTGCATGGACATCATTCACAGACCTAACATGGCAGTTATATTTGGTGAGCTGCTTTTCTACACGTTTCTTTATATTGTGTCAAAATTTGAAAACAATGTATCCTCTGAGATTCAATTAATGAGCTCTCAACTTAATAGCTTTCTATTCATCGAAAACTGAAAATATACCAAAGTCCTGGCTCT
>JAOWAY010433237.1:0-13769 GCA_028565895.1 Goniobranchus geometricus | reverse complement strand
TTTAAGCGATCTACCCTAATTATTTACCTATATATTTTGATTGTGTTCGTCATGTGCGGTATAGTAATGAAAATATAAGGGTTGGGGAAATGGATGTTGTAAAGAATATGCTTGTTGTGTGCATGTTATATGTAATAATGTTTAGGTTCTATATTTTAATTGTAAAGCGAGGTGAGATTGATGTTATAATGTACCCGCTATAAAAATAAACAACTTAATATTATTATTATTATTAGGAATGATTTTCTAAACCTTTCTTTGGCGGTTTTGCTTGAGATTTCCCGACCACCTTGGTCTTCGAATTCTGATGGTCAGTGGGTGGAGTTTTTCTTTCTGTAAATTCGGAAATTTTCTTATTGCATGCCACTCAAACAGTTCCCGGAACGTTTTCAAAGGAACAATGAAAAAGAAAATAATTTCACTTTTCACTTTTTTTTCCCCCTTTTTTTGTACATTGCGCCTGTTATCAAAATTTTCTTTATTTACCATGTCTTGAACACTTCCAATCATATTTGGCAGTAATATTTCAGGACAAAAAACAAAACCAATACCAAACTTCAGTTTAGCAACTCTTTTTGATTAAGACTTACAATTGTTAGTAATATTCTTCCTCTCATCACATGCACACTACTTTAAAAACTCTCAAACTAATACATATATTAAACATACATAATGAAAAACAGTCTCAAAACTTGAAAGACCATCGTTACAGGTGTCAATAAACACTTACTGAGGTTATGTCTCTCACTGACAATCTTTGTGATCCTGAGGCAAGCTCTTTAACAGATGTGTATCATAACGAAAGTTACATGTGGTGGATCAATAAGATATGTATCTAATTTGATGATATGATCAATTATCTCCCGGCCCTCTTTCTATGTATTTTTATAAAATCTCTTGTTGTATTAAGTATTATGCCAACTTAAAGCACTGCTGGTCAGTGTGCGATGTGGATGCTGGGAGCTGTATAAATTCATTATTATTGATATGTGTCTTGATTTGGTTATTTTTCCCTTGTTGGTTTGGTTTTTATTCTATTTGCCCGATAGCAGTCCAAACTAACGGTTTATTATTATACCTCATGATTTCTACATTTCAGGACTTCAAACAAAGTCTACATAATCTGGCACAGTTCAATACTGCAAATCAGGGTATGTGGCAAAGAGATCAAAAAAGGCTTATATCAAGTAATATGATTCTTTAAATATCAGCTGCTCATTCAGATAGTAGCCTGGAGGAGAAATTCCGTCACACTTTAGCTAGCTCTGTGAAATTCATCATGTCAGAACAATTCATATATCTAATGATTGAGATTGGCATATTGCTGAAAAGTTTCTGAACAATTCACACATTTGATCATCTTAATTATAAGAGCGTTGAATCCTCCACTATTAGGTGAACTCCTCCGTTTATACTGGACCAATTTTTAAGCATTTTTTTTTCTAAATTCATCGGGAATAATCTTGCGTGCCATGGTACATTTCATTTTACCTGTATTGAGCTCAAATATGCTCACTGTGCAAAATACATTGTTTATTTCTGTAAAAACCGACAATTTGAGCTTAAAACATGGGCGACAAAACGAAAGTGAATGGCTGGAGATGAATTGAGATTAGATTCCGTATTCCGTACTGTGCCCTAGATCAAGGCCCTATAGAACGTGTGCTTGGTCCATTAAATAGACCTTGAATCTAGATCTAGGTGATATATCTAGATCTAGAGACCGAGAATGATCTAGATCTACATTTAAATCTAGAAAAAGATGTAATTAAAGCTTCATATCATTGCTGATGCTGTCCAATCACAACAAACTTAAATCAGTCATGCCACAATGCCGAGAGGCTTTCCTTCCATTGGAAAAATCATCAAGAAAGGTCACCAAAAACTTGGTGAGAGAAGTAAGGCTAACTCTAGATCAGATAGATATGGATTCTAGAGCTAGATCTAGATCTAAAGGCCTAGAATCCAGAGTTTAATATTGATTAGTTAAATTTATGTTATTTTTGTGTAAATGAGATATGGTGTGTGGCAAAGGGCTTTCAATCATGCTGTTAATTATTTCTATATCTTTAATTTGGAGTGGTCTAGAAACTTTGTGCATTTTTATATGCATTTGGCGACAAAACGAAAGTGAATGGCCGGAGATGAATTGAGATTAGATTCCGTATTCCGTACTGTGCCTGAGATATAGGCCCTATTGAACGTGTGCTTGGTCCATCAAATGGACCTTGAATCTTTATAATCATTTTTACATGCATTTGGGAAATAACTTTTTATTCTAAAATTACATTAGAATCATCAAGTCTAAGTGGACATGATTGTTGTTTATGATGTGCATAAGATTCTCCTAGATTTTGACCATGGGCAAGGCCGTGTATACCAGCTAGTTGATTTTTAATAGCATTGATAAGGATAGAAGAGATGTCTCGTAAAGTGGGTGAAATAAAGGGATTAAAAAACCGGTAAGTCGGATTGTAAGTTTACACAAGATTATGGTGACTTCATGGCAGGAATGAATATTTGTATATGTTTGTCATGATGGATACATTAGTTACCATGTCAATGGATGTGATACAAAAGTGACCAGTGGGAGACTGGAGTGACCATGTCAATCAATGATACAGTAGTCATGTCTTCCAGTGTGATACAGTAGTGACCAGGTCATTCACTGTGATACTGTAGTCACCATGTCGTACAATACGATACTTTAGTGACCATGTCATTCAGTGTGATACTGTAATGACCATGTTATTCAGTGTGATACTGAAGTAACCGTGTCAATGGATGTGATATAATAATTACCATGTCATTCAGCATGATACTGTAATAACCATGTCGTTCAGTACGATACAGTTGCGATCATGTTATTCAGTGTTATACTGTAATGGCCATGTCATTCAGTGTGATACTGTAGTGACCATGTCATTCAGTGTGATACAGTGGTGACCATGTCCTTCAGTGTGAATTGTAGCGATGATGTCATACTACAGTAACCATCTCATTCAATGCAATGTTGTCATGTCAATGGATGTGATACAATAGTGACCATGTCAATGGATATGATACTGTAGTGATAATGTCATTCAGTGTGATACTGTAGTGACCATGTCATTCAGTGTGATACAGTAGTGATGATGTCTTTCAGTGTGATACTGTAGTGACCATGTCATTCAGTTTGATACTGTAGTGACCATGTCATTCAGTTTGATACTGTAGTGACTATGTCATTCAATGTGATACAGAGTGTGATACAGCAGTGACCATGTCAATGTGTGTGATGTAATAGTGATCATATCAATGGATGTGATACTGTAGTGATCATGTGATTCAGTGAGAATTTCAATTGGAAGGATACAGTAGTCACATCTTCAATTGGTATGATACGATAGTGACTATGTCAATTAGTGTGATACAGTAGTAACCATGTTATTCAGCGTGGTACAGAAGTGACTGTGACAATGGATGTGATACAGTAGTGAAAATTTCAATTGGCATGTCACAATAGTGACTATGTCAATCAGTGTGATACAGTAGGGGCTATGTCAATCAGTGTGATATAGTAGGACTATGTCAATCAGTGCGATATAGTAGGGCTATGTCAATCAGTGTGATATAGTAGGACTAATTCAATCAGTGTGATATAGTAGGACTATGTCAATCAGTGTGATAAAGAAGAACTATGTCAATCAGTGTGATATAGTAGGACTATGTCAATCAGTGTGATATAGTAGGACTATGTCAATCAGTGTGATACAGTAGGGACTATGTCAATCAGTGTGATACTATTGGGACTATGTCAAACTTTTTCCAAACCTGAACAATTCAGTGTTCAGAGAGTTTTTCTGCACTTTAATCCTCTGGAGATAGGAGTTGTGTCTCTTAATGTGTGTTCCCCTTTACAAATTACGCAATGTGACCGGCCCTGTTAGCTGAACATTTCCCCCGATTGAGCTTCGCCAGCCATTTGACTGAAGTCGTGAAGGCCAGATAATCAGCTGGAATGTGTAATTTTTAATACTTTTATTGTTTTTCTGTGACACTGTTCAATGTAGAGGGTCATCTTAATCAGAAATTTGCGTGTTGACATGAATTCTCATCTAATCTTAGTCAGTCAGCTGATATGAAGACTATGGCAAATCCCCTGAACAATTGAATTTCTGATTTACTTAGGCCTGTGTCGGAATGTTCTATCATTTTATATACCATTTAAACTTAAGAGCTCCACGGATTGTACTTCACGAGTGGTCCCGTTGCAGTCGTGTGGCAGCAAATATCAAATGTTATTTACTATTCTTTCACATTCTCAGAGTGAGAGCTTTGATTTGATAGACAGAAGTGCTAAAACACACAAATCGATTTGTGTCTGTGGCTTGGCTGTGAACACATCTCATCTCACTTGGCTGCCCTGCATGGCAATTATCTGAGTATCTCTCTCTGCGATCTTACTTAGATGCAAAATATTGCTTGTTAAATTTTCGTCATCTTAATTAAAACACTATTTCCAACAGACATTCCTTGCAGTGAAAGAGCTTTCAATTGATACCTTATGTGGCAAATTGGTTTCCTCTAAGAGGAGGAGTTTTGTAACACACAGGCAGATAGACATTAAGAAAATTCATAATAGATCAGATCTCCTTTTTTTTCATCTCAAATCTCCCATATCTTACGGTCAATTTTTGGACAAAAATCTTATTAATAATTTTTCAAACCTTCACAAAGGAGAGCTCACCAGTTTTTAATCTTACAGAGAATAGACAATTCATATCACGCAAGTTCATGTTGAGCTTGTTCAGAATCCTTTTGATATATTTCAAGCAAATTTTAACTAAAATTCAATATTCTATGAGTTTTGTTTATTTTTGTTTTTATCAGTTTGCTCCTTTTATAATTAACTCTTGCCTTGAGCAATGCAGCCGACTCACTATTGCTACTGTGTTTGCAGCGACTGGTTTCCATTGGCATTTGTTCCCCGTCACTGCGTTTAGTGTTTTAGATAAGATAAAGACAGCATTTTATATAGCAAGATAACCACTGCACCATTGAGCCATGAGATCTTAGCTTGTTTTGGATGAAAGTTTGGTGCCGCTGCTTTTGTGTCTTGAAATATTGCAGCGGTGATGAGTGAGAGTTCTTATGAAAGAAGCAAATTATGTAGATGAAAATAGGTGAAATGGTTTTCTTCTTTGTTGTTTCCATCTTTACCCTCTTTCCAAACAGATATTTGTATTGCTGGCATTAACACTCGAATCTTGCCCCCTGAGGAATTCAGACAGGTACAATCACCATTTTAAGTTTTGGACAAATACACTGCACCATACCATCTAAAGAGACTGGTTACAAACACATTTTACTACATTATCTAAAGAGACTTGTGACAAGTACATTCTACCATTTAAAGAGATTTGTGACAAGAACCTTTTACCATACTATTTAAGAGATTTGTGACAGGAACATTTTACCAGATTATTTAAAGAGACTATTGACAAGTACACTGTACCATTTACAGAGATTTGTGGCAAGA
This sequence comes from Goniobranchus geometricus, assembly GCA_028565895.1. NCBI lineage: Eukaryota > Metazoa > Mollusca > Gastropoda > Nudibranchia > Chromodorididae > Goniobranchus > Goniobranchus geometricus. Next base: position 8,248 of record JAOWAY010433237.1, on the reverse strand, counting down.
ACACTTTATCAGATTCTTTAAAGAGACTTGTGACAAGTACACTGTACCATTTATAGAGATTTGAGGCGAGAACATTTTACCAGATTCTTTAAAGAGATTTGTGACAAGTACACTGTACCATTTACTGAGATTTGTGGCGAGAACATCTTTCAAGATTATTTAAATTTGTAACAAGTACAGTCTGCCAGGTACAGAGATTTGTGATGAGAACATTTTACCATTTATTTAAAGAGAGTTGTTACAAGTACACTGTACCATTTACAGAGATTTGTGGCGAGAACATTTTACCATATTATTTAAAGAGATTTGTGACGACATTGCACCATATTATGTAAAGAGACTTGTGACAAGTACATTTTACCATTTGAAGAGATTTGTGGCATGAACATTTTATCATGTTATTTAAAGAGATTTGTGACAAGAACATTTTACCATATTTAAGGAGACATGTGACAAGTACACTCTACCATTTAAAGAGATTTGTGACAAGAACATTTTACCATATCCTTTAAAGAGATTTGTGACAAGGCCATTTTACCATCTCATTTTAAAAGACCTGAGACAAGTACATTTTATCATCTTATTTTAAAAGTCCTGAGACAGGTGCATCGTACCATCTTTTTTTGATAGACTCAAGACTGGCACATTTTACACTGTCTGATTTAAAGAGATTTTGATGAGTACATTTTATGTCAAGGAAATTCCTGTAAAAGCCCAGTTGTATATGTCAGTCATTAGACCGATGATGCTGTATGAAGCAGAGTGACGGAAGGACAGATGCTTGAACAACAGAGATGAGAATGCTGAGAAGAATCAAAGGGGTAAAACGGAGAGACGAACTTTATGGTGAAGATATTGAGAAGGTGTTAGGCATGGATAGCATAAAGGAACAAGATAAAGAGACAAGACTAATATAGTCCAGACATGTCATGAGTATGATTCTGAATGATTGCATGTTAAAACAAGACTAGACATGAAAATAGAAGGAAGGAGACTAAGAGGTAGCCTTAAGGGTAGGTTGATGGACTGTGACCAGAAAGATCTATGGGAGCTGAGTATCATTTCATATGAGGTTCAAGACAAGGGAATCTTGAGATTGAAAATCTTAGCTGCTGACCACACCTAGCTGTGTGGCAGCGTGTGCCTGTGAGATCAAGGTGTTCGACTTTTAACTGCGAGTTTTTGAGTTCAAATCCTTCTCCGCCATGGTCTTGTGTAGTCCTTTTGAAAGGCTCTTTACAAATGTCTCCTCACCTCACTCAGGTATTATTGAATACCTGACAGAGTGACATTAGATAGAGGAAGATCTTGTCAGTATGCTAGAGCAAGTGGGCCTGTAAAATGGCAGCATCTGTGTATACTCCTCATGGAGTTCAGGAGGCATTTGGTTGGAAAAAGCATATTCGTGAGCACCTGTAATGTGCTTCAGGCACACTTAATGTATTTAGCCCCTTTAAAAGCTCAGAATTTTTAGTTGGACAAATAAAGCAAGGAAAGGAGTAGTGGTTGACAAGTACTTTTTATAATCTTACTTTGAAAGTGAAAGATTTGAGACAGGCATTCTTTTCCATCTTATTTAAGGAGACTTTTATAGGTACATCTAACCATCTTCTTTAAAGAGACTTGTACAGGTATATCGAACCATCTTATTTAAAGAGACCCGAACAGGTACATCGAACCATCTTATTAAAAGAGACTTGAACAGCTATATCTAACCATCTTATGTGAAGAGACTTGTACAGGTATATCTATCCATCTTATTTAAATAGACTTAAACAGATACATCTAACTATCTTAATTAAAGATACTTATACAGATACATCTAATCATCCTATTTGGAGAGACTTGTACAGATACATTCTTATGTAAAGAGACTTGTACCGGTGCATCCAACCATCTTATGTAAAGAGACTTGTACAGGTGCATCTAACCATCTTATTTAAAGAGATTTGTACAAGTGTATCTAACCATCTTTTTGAAAGAGACTTGTACAGGCACACCTAACCATCTTATTGAAAGAGACCTGTAAAAGTGCAGCTCACTATCTTATTTAAAGAGTCTTGGACAAGAACATCTCACTATAATAGTAACAGCAAAAGAGATGGTAAAAAACACAAATTTTTCAGAGACATCAACACAAGAATTGCCACTTCCTAAACAAGGCAACTCAAACACACTCACAACATACATTTACGTAAACCAAAAGATAACTCAAAATCAAGCTCAGACTCTTTGAGGGCACCTCTACATGCAGCAGAGATACACATACACCCACAAAAGACCCATCAAACGCACTCTCACATACGCACACAAGCCAAAATTATTCTCACAGACAACACAGAACACACACACACACTCACACACAGATCCATACACCAACAGACACAACCAACAACACTTCGACAGGAAACACACAGACTGAAAGTCCATACCAGAGCTGCCAACTTTCCCAATTTTATCGGGTTTGTCCTGATTTGACTTGCCTGGATAAATTGATTGAAAAAGTTTGAAAAATTATGGCAATGACGGAAATGAGACGTTAGGGAAATATTTTTTAAGTGGAAGTATTTCAAGCTGAATTTAGATACATGAAGCAGAATTTTCCACCGCAGGTTATTGTACTTATCAAAGCTGAAGTTGCTGATATCTCTAAGAGCCTAGAGGCAGATCTTCATGATTTGTTGTACTTCTCTAAAAAACAAAAGTCTGTTCAGTGCAAGGAAGACATCATCAGAGATGAATTTAGGACATGTCAAAGTTTCTAGCTGCCAGACAACATTCAAGCCATAGAGAGATTTGTTGAAAAGTGGCATGCACTTAGTCTCTTCAGAAACCCAGGAGGCAAAAATTACTCTTTGCTAATCTGGCACAAATAGTGTTAGGGATTCTGTGCATGTAATGATGATGCTGATAGAGTATTCAGCATGGTCCTGAAAATGTTTACAGAATTCCACTCTTCCATGTCTAGTGAAAACTTTGGGGGCTTTGCTCACTATGAAATGGAATTTAGCACATTATGACCCTAAGGAAACAGTTCCAGACGACATGCTGAGAGAAAGCAAATCAGCTTCAAGGAAACAAAGCCACAGTATAGATAAGTGTGTTGGCTATTTCGTGGACAGTAATCACTGAAAATGATTTATGTTAATAAGTGTAGAATTGTCTTTAAATAAAGGCAAAGATGTAGGCCTATGTAATATATGATGTAAAATATTTGCTACATTTGTTGGAAACATGAAAGGAATCATTCTCATATTAGCTCTGCTCTCTGATGAACATTTTTTTTTTGGATTACAAAGTTACAACATGAGATTCAGATTTCTTTCTCTGCTACAATTTTGTTATGGGCGAGTAGTTATTGTTAACACTATGTCTCTTACACTTTTTTCCATTGATCATAATAAATAGTAAGACATTAGGCGTCGCATGTAATCTTACATATGAAGCAGAGTGTTAGAAAACAACTAAAGAAATCAAAAGAAAGAAAGATTTCTTTGGAAACAAATGTTTTAGGAAGAGGACTGTGTATCAGACACCATGGCAGTACCAAAAGTGATAAGAATGAGGAGGGTCAAGAACAGTGAGACATGTTGAGTAGAGGCAAAAGGAAGTGAGGACGACCAAAGGAATCTTTGAGAAGAACTCTGTTGAAATAGGCAGGCAATGCAAGCTGTGATGGCAATAGCACATGACAGGCACAAATGGTGAGACATTTATATAATAAAGGAAATATGCCCTATGTGATATTTGATGGCTCTAGCAGGATGTAAGCAAGCTAATGATTGAAGAGGGCAAAGCAATTGGACTTCATAGTCGATAGTTGTACATTACTCAGAAAGTGTGGTTCTATCTGTCGCATGTATGTTTTCCTGCTTTTTCTCATGAGACAAGAGAAAGGAAATGTTCATGATTGACCATACTGCAATTGTGGAACAAAATACCTGTCAAATTTTTTCCCCATTGTTTTTTCCTTACATGATAGCTTTATTTTATTTTATGTCATATCCGTACGTAACTCTCTCCAGTCTGATACTTGCCTTTGTCATTTTTCTTTTCACAGCAACCTCTTGACAGTTTACAAAGGCTCATTCTCTCATTACAAGGCAGTAAGGAAAAGGTGATAGACCTCATTAACAAAGCATTGCAAGCAGATGCCTACAGAAACGTTTCTCTGACGCCCAAGTATTCCATCTCATATGACGACCTGACTGCTGTGTAAGTAAAGACAAAAATAATAGCTTTTGAGTGATACTGTTGAAGAATATGAACAAACTGATAAGTTACTCATGGAAAGGGAAGGCAGCATGAAATATGTAACATTTTGGACCAATGTCCTCGTTTAGATAAAAAGAAAAGAAAAGAAAAGCAAGAATTGACAGCTGGAAAGAGTCAAGGCAACATCATAAGTCATTATAAATAAAATGGAAATAAATTTCAGTTTCATGAGGCACAGAGTACACAATGAATATCTTTATATCGATTGTAGAAATGGGTTGCTGTCTCATGTAAAAAATGGATTGCTCTTCAATATAAGAAATGGGTTGCGGTCCGATATAAGAAATGGGTCATGGTCAGGTGTAAGAAACGGGTCATGGTCTGATGTAAGAAACGCGCTGGTTTGATGTAAATTAAATAACTGTTACCTATCGGCATCATCAATCTTGATGGTAGCTGACACCACGCCTCTGACAAATTCCCTCCATTTGAGCCTATCCTCTCCCATGCGATGCAGTTCTTCTTCTCGGACCTTTTCTTGATGTTGTCCATGTACGTGAGTGATGGTCTTACCCACTATCTTCTTCCTTCCACTTTGCCTTGTGTCGCTATTTCTATCAGATTGCATCTTCTGTTTCTTGTTGTGTGTCCCAAATACTTTAATCTTCTTTGATATGTAGTTTTTGATAAATTTGGTGTTTCATTTAGCCCTTCAAGAATATGAGAGTTGGATCTTCTTTCTGTATAGTTTACTCTTAATAATCTTCGATAAAACCACATCTCAACAGCATTGATTTGTGACTCATCTGCTTTTCTTAGAGTCCATGCTTCACTTCCGTATAACAGAACTGGCCACACAAGCACTTATGTAAATTAAATTAATTAATTAAAGTAAAGTAAATCATCATCTCTAGTGGCATGTGTCACTTGTCACGTTGCCGGCCATCCATCTCCAGACTGATCTATCGTCAGCACATCATGTATAGTCCTTACCACTATTAGTATTATATGACTATGTACAACAAAATTCAAATTTGAAATTATCATAACATACAAACTTTGCAAAGGTGTTTAATATGGTGAATTGTATTAGCTGGAATATACTTTTCCTCACCTGTGGAACAGCCTCTTCAGGTGAAATCATCTGAAGTCCACTGCGTATTCTCAATTTTTCTAAAAACCTGTAATTAGATTGTGAAAACATAAGATTGTACGTAAGGTCAATGAAACAAACAAAAAAATGCTATTACCAATTTCAAATAAAAGTTCATCTCCTTCATTTGATTCTGCTTTGAATGAAATAAAGCAGACAGCAAAACTGAATAAACAAAAAATATGGCTTTAGCCTAATTAGTTTCAAAATGTAATTTTACAGACAAGGGTGGAAAGTGTAAAATCGTTCTTGCGCCTGAACTTTTTGCACATAGTGGCTTCAAACGGTAGGCCTACATTGTACTACCAACCTTAAGCATGATGCAACATGCTGTGACATACTGAATTTCATACATACTGTAATCAATTGGAATAATCTGTACACCAAATTTAGAAAATCTTTGACTCTTTCCTTTAATTAATATACATACCAACTGAAGCTGGAGAGCTGTAGAATTCAGATATGGGTATGTATGAGGTCACTATGCAGTAGTAAGCCAGTGGGGTAATTTGAAAAGAGTAGTTGAAATAATCTGTTCTCCAATTTAAAATTACTCAGATGATTTCAAGAGATAATCCAACCCAATTCGGGGAAAAGTCACTAAGCCAAATTGATTTGGATCCAAAGCACAAAGAGTTTGAAAATCCAAGGAACACGCACTGTCTATCTAGCCAACACAGATCTAGATAAAGGCCTTGCAACGTTACAACACAAATCAATATCAAGGCCCAGCAACGTAACAACACAGATCTACATCTAGGCTTAGTCAACTTCACGAGTGGAAGAGTTTCATCTCTCCCTCCCTCTCTCTCTCTCTCTCTCTCTCTCTCTGCACCAGAACCCCTTGTATAATTAGAGAAGATAGGCTTATTAATCATTGAACTGCACTTAGGCCTAGGGACAGCAGGATTCTTCTCATGACCTGCCCGAGCTCAGTTAAGCCACTGATTCTCTGCCAATACCAGTACTGCCACAGATCCTAGCGCGATGCCAGCATTGATGCAGATATACCCGGATCCGCAAAAACTTTCCACCTTGACAGCCTCTAAATCTGCATCACATTGCAATATCTTTTTCACATTAAGGCCTCAAAACACAAACAGTGGACCCGACACCAACATGCCGCAGATCTGATAGGCAAAATGTGGGGTTCAAATTTTATGCGATATAATTTGCACTGAGTCAATTCAAGTGGAACCCAATTGAGCCCAACATCAACCAATACAAAATTATATGACATAATTTGACCCCAGTTTGAACCTGAAATTTTTCAGTTTCGGGTCCTCCGTGTTTGAGGCCTAAGCAATGACTTAGCTTGAAAACAGTTATTGGTCTAAAATGTAAGTGAAGAAAAAAAGAAAGAGTTTATGGATACATTTCTTTTCCACGAGAGACTTGAGTTGTAAGATCTAACTGCAAGTTGTTAAAATATCATTAAAGCATCAAGATGAAACAAAAACTCAATGAATACGACTAATCAGCGATGGGAACAATCCTTAAAAACGATCCAGCAACTTCGTCGAGGTGGCTGAATTCACGTTTCAGTAGTCTATAAGTATAAGATAGCTAGTACAATTCTACAGGAAACTGCTGGCAAAAAATCTGCAAATGCTGTAAAATCCGCAAAATTCACATTTCTGATTAATGTTTCCCCCATTCCCTCTCATGAATGTTCACACAACTCAACTGTGAATTCATTGACAACTAGAGACCGATCAACAACAACAAAAAAAAAAGATGAAACAAATCAGAACAATTTTCTTCAGAACAGTTTTGCACATTTCCACCAAAATGTTTAACTCTATTTTTAATCCTCTACAAGGGATTACAATCTTATTTGCACAACTTATTCAGTTTACATTTATCTGATGCCAAAATTTTCATTTAACAAAAAAATCAAGTTATATTATTCAACATACTTGCGACCTTCCTGTTGACCAATATACTTTTTCTTATCATTGGCAATCTCTCCTTTTTTGTCAATGTTGGGGACATAATCATCACTGATGACATCAGTCATAGACCTCCTGTATCAAAGAGATATAATACAACATTGGCACAAAATTGTTCTCTATTTAATATACATACCATAAATTAAAGATACAGTTTTTCAATTTTAGACTCTAATGGTGACAAAAAAATAGTTGGAAAACGGGTTTCTACAACAAATACAGTAAAGCCTATTTCTTGAAAGTAAAATAAGACAACTATTCTAATATATATTGTAAATAATCCCTTGAAGTTATGAACTGAAACAGCACAATCTTCTTTTCCTCTCAATTTCTAATGTTACTGTAAGATTTAGTCTAAGAAAGAGACGAAGTAGTATTTTTCTTCCTTTTTTTTTTATAAGCAAGACTAAGAGGTTAGCACAGCATTGACCTAACCTATCCATGTGCTTGCATCTTGTGCATGTAGTACTGTAGATATCTACAGTGTAGAACATTGTGATATCAAGTATCATTAGTCTTGATAATTCAGGATAGGGCTGGCAAAGGGAAGAGAAGGGAGGTTCTCTTTATCGATAGCCGATGCATCACTTTTGTTTGCATAGATAGACCTACTGAAAGTGTATTAAATCAGGTCTTGACCTAGTCAGTTATTGTTTAACAATGGGGTCAAAAGAATGAAATATAAATGGAAGAGTAGGTACTTGGCAGCATGTGAACGGATTTTACATGTACATGAAGAAGTATAAGATGAAGAGATCAAGAATCTAGAAGTTTATCCTGATATCTTGATCAAAAGTCTAGGAATTGTCCTAGACCTACTATTCACATTCACTTGTTTGCTCTCACTCTAGGAGAAAGAGAGAGAGAGAGAGAGAGAGAGAGAGAGAGAGAGAGAGAGAGAGAGAGAGAGAGAGAGAGAGAGAGAGAG
>JAOWAY010433126.1:0-13772 GCA_028565895.1 Goniobranchus geometricus | reverse complement strand
AACAACAACAAAAACAAAAAACAAAAACAACCCAACAACTAGATAACTAACCTTACTTTTTCCGTACAAGTGTGGGCTTGGCTCTGCGTTTAAAGGAACGCTTTTGATTGCATGAGTTAAATGCGTGTTTTCAAAATGTCTCCTTTTATCATTACTTATTCTTTCAATTAATGGAAAAGGCCATGCATTAGCTAGCTGAATGCCTGTCGAGAGTCGATGGCTGTTTGTCACTGGCAATCAGAGGTGCCATCCTTATTAAGTTCCATCCAACCCTCAACAGATCTTCCTGTCTGTATGTTTGTAAGTCTGGTTGACGTCTCATCGCCATTCTGTCCGACCTGCCTCTTTTTGAATGTTTGTGTGTGTGTGTGTGTGTGTGTGTGTGTGTGTGTGTGTGTGTGTGTGTGTGTGTGTGTGTTTCCCGAGAATGCAGAAAGGTGGTGGATGATTTTGCTGGGGAGGGGGGAAGGGCGAGGAAACATATGCAGTAGCCGTCCCACATAACATCTGTGTGCATTGCATGACTTCCCGACACTATCAAGATCACTTCATAATAATATTATTAAGATAGATTGAATACCTGTGCACAAAATAGGCGGTAGAAGACCCTGGATGCTGCCGACTTTGGCTTTTCATTTCCATTTTCAATCTGTTTTGGGGCTTTTGTTTATAGTTTGCGGTTGCGATCAGATTTTCATAGACCTTTGACTCTACGGAGGAAGGAAGAGGAGGAGAAAGAGGAGGAGTGGAAGAAGAAGAACACGGGGGAGGAGGAGGAGGAGGAGGAGGAATAATAATAATAGTAAATCACAACCACAATAACAGTTTGATAATGTGAACACGATAATGCTCTACACGTGTACTTATTACAAGGATATACGTTTTATCTCAGGTAAACCTTTGATGTCATTTCGTGTTTCGAGTAGCTTTCCACTTAACGAGAATATCTGCGTTGTTTTCAATGTTTCTGTGGTAACCAACACTAACAGAAAACACCACGTTTGAACTTAGGAGCAGAAAGGTGTGTGCTATGATTGCTCGTAAACAGTGATTGTGGGGAAAATGGCTTCATTAACTGAGAGTTGGGATTGAATTATTTCAGGAACAATGATAGTATTTCAAGGTCTTATTAATTCTTTTCCATCTTTCAATTGTAATTTTTCTCTCCAATTTAACGACGCTCTAATCGTTTTGTTGGCTGTAATGTAGACCTTTATAAACTTTCAGGAATCTAGAGCAATTCACTGTTATGAAAAAAAAGGAGCATTGAATTCCCCCCAAATCTCTGGTCCAAATGAACAACCAAAAAAAACAACAACAACAAAAAACAACAAACAACAAACAAACAAAACAATAACAAGCACAATGATAACACCAATAACAACAACAAACACCAAGGGCTTTGGTTATATCGGGGCCTTCAGGTTGTGAGGTGAGTCTTATTCGTGAGACGTGGCTTTATTTCTCAGAGGGTTTTGGGGTCCAGGTGTATGGAGAATTCCTGAGTCCTTTCCCTCCCCACACTAGTCTTGGATTCTTTAGGTCTGTGGGATTGGCATGGCCCTTTCATGGGTTTTGAGCTGGGCATTGCCTTTCCCACCCAAGTCTTGGGGGATCTGTAGGATTTCCCCCTTGCTGGCTTTTAGAGCTAAGATTACAAGAGTATATTCCCTGCTTTGAGCTGGTTTGGAAAATGAGTCCTTTGTTCTTCCATCCTCCTCATGGGTTCTCCCTCATCATTCATCCCTTTCCCCCTCTCCTCTTCTTTTAAGGTAAGCAAAGCAAAGGCCACAAAGCCTCACTAAATTAGATCTAGGACAAAGGGCTTTTATCTATCCCTTAGTTTGAATGAAATATTTGTTTGCTTTGGAAATGGTCATGATAAATCTTGCTTAAGATAAATTCATTGATTGGTCCAAAGGTGTTTATCTTGTTAAAGCCGAGTTGAGGGTGGTGGAGGTGAGGATTCAGGTGCAGTCAAAAGCAAGAGACAGAGGAATTCGTCTGTCACTACTGAACAAGGTGGGAACGGAAAGGACTCATCTTTTAAAGCCAACTCTGCGGTGGGAATATAGTCTTTTAGTGCAAGCTTAAAAAGCCAGCGAGCGGGTAACCCTACTAGTACCAAGACATGGGTGGGAAAGGCAGGGCCTCACTCAAAACCTATCAAAGGCTACACCACCGACGAGAGACCTTTGAACCCAAGGCAAGGCTAGGAAAGGAATGGACTCGGGCATAATGTGGCCTGGTAGGTATTGCGTGCTCTCCTTCGGTTATCTGGCAACAGACCTTTTATTTACTAGGACTTTTAATGTTGTTGGTTGCTATTATCCAGCCTTTAAAGGGCAAGGTAGTTTCTCGCCAGTTTGTGATAAATCATTTTAATTTTGTCTTTTTCACCCAGGCTATAGATCTGTTCATAGAGATTTAGAATGCCAGCTAGCCATGGTAACAACAAACACGTCCCTCAAAGAACAGCTACGACAGGTAAGTTTCATTTACCATGTCAAAAAAGTTTTTTACATAAAACTTAAGCTTTCCATCCTATGGTTCCCTCCTAATTCTGATTTTCCCCAGATATTGGGTTTATAATCATTCATTTCAATGTACTCATACCCTGGCATAAAGCGATGGAATTTAAATCATTGTGTTTTTATCAAGGTTTTCAGTCAGAAAGAAAACTTAACTGTAATATATAATCCTATGTGCAAAGATTTAGTGTGTATTACAATTTCTGTCAAATTGATCGTTTATGTTACAGCAAAAAGGATGGAATTGAATTTTCTTCTTCTCTTTTTAAAAATTTTATGGGACAATTTAAGATTTTATTACTTTCTAGAAAAGGACTGCTTCGTTAAAATGTTTTAAATAGCGCATTCGTTTTCCAGATACAAACAACTGTTCAAATCACCGGAGTGTAATATTTATTTTTAAGTCCTTCATTCTATCAAAACATGACATTCTGTCTATTTGTGGATTTTTTTTTTCCCAAAAACTTTTCTTGTCATAGGTTTAAACAACAAATTGCTATCTTGTCCACAGGAACATGTGCATATGTATTCAACATCTCAGCCTGTGACCTCGCAAACATTTCAAAAGGCCGACAGATATGTGCCTTTGTGGATCCGACTAACCACCAACATCACAAAACACTTTTTTTAGCTCATTGAAATCTGAACCATCTTACTCTAACCAAATAAAAATTATATGCTGTTAACATTACTTGTTGCGTTTTGACAATATTTTCATTTTATACAGACAGACAGTAGACAGTAGTTACCTCTCATTCCCTGAGACATTAGACCAGTTTCTCCTTTCCTGTGATCAGTTTAGCTTTAAAGAAATACACATATTACCCGTCCAGGTGCCCACTTCAAAACCGAAAATGTCTTCACTTAGCCATTCCCAATGGCAACTTGAGATGACATAGATCTAGTCTTCTCTAAATCTCACCTGTGAGTGATTAATATTTTGTCTTTCTTTTACTTCTATAAATCTTATACAGGGTGTTCCACATAGAACGCAACTATGGGGCCTTAAAAATATTTCTTCTTTCTTCTGTAAATCTTATACAGTGTGTTCAATATAGAACGCAACTTTGGGGCCTTAAATAGCCCGTTCAATATATTTCAATGCATGCAAAAATCTCATAATTAGATTTTCCCCCAATGTTGAATGTCTGTTTTTGTTTAGGTAGGTTATGGCTGAAATTTTTGTATGCTTCGATACTTATCAATCAAGTTTTCATCTCATGGGTCTCAATATTGTGCTGTTTAGCAGATTTCTCCTACCACCATTTCCTCTGCTAAACTCAGCTACTGCCACAGGAAGTGACTCTTTTTCTTATGATAATTTTCCAAATCCTCAATTTGGTATAAAAAAAACTTTGCTTTGATACAGCCCTTCTCGGGTTAAAGAGCACAGTATGGGTGTCTCACAATAATGTGCTTCTGTTGCGATGAAGCGGAAAGTTCCTACTTTTTAGAAGTTCTAAGTTGAGATGTGGCTATTTCCATGGCAACCAGAAGCGAAGGGGGATAAAAGTCTACATTTTTTCAACTCGGCGTCAAATGCCCACCGCACCTGTATATGAATCAAATTGATGTAATGTATAACGAAAATTTTGGTTCCAGAACCACCACCCCCCCCCACCCCCACTTAAGACAAAGGAGAAGACTTTTATGGATTATGTTCCGTTGTTGCATATCAACTCCTGTCATATTATTTTGACTCAAAAGTGAATGGATGTATAACAATACCGATAACACAAACATGCTTCTGTTGAGTACAAATCTATCTTTCCACATGTCGGTCATGAAACAATGCTGGTAAATTAATATGAATGCTTCAAAAGTGTGTAAATAACTACATTTTGCTACAAGAACAGAAACATATCTCTTACTACAAGCACATTATGGTCACAAAGAAAGCAGTATATCTTTTTACTTTTTACTTTAAATGTATTTTCAAAAGCCATATTTTAACATGAGGTTAGTAAGAAAACATAGGACATACAGAAGATGCGTTAAAAACAAAAATGTGGAAACTCGGCTCAATATTGTGACAGAATATTATCGCTCAAATCACATATTTTCTAACAGCATATGCAGTCATGTTTTTAGAGTGCCCCATTCTATGTTAGTTTTTGTGGTGAAAGTAAAGAACCAAAAACCCCATTTCGGTTTGTTTTTCGACTAAACTTGTTGCTCATCTGCACCAACCTTTTCTCTCCATGATTTCCAACATTTTTACATTTGAATCTATTTAACGAAACAAATTAGAATCAAGCTAACAATTGATACTAGTTTGATCTCTCATTTTCATTTACAGTCAACACTACAAATAAGGTCTTCATGAGACATATTATATGTAAGGTCTTCATGAGACATATTACGCGTAAGGTCTTCATGAGACATATTACACGTAAGGTCTTCATGAGACATATTAAATGTAAGGTCTTCATGAGACATATTACATGTAAGGTCTTCATGAGACATATTACAAGTACGGTCTTCATGAGACATATTACATGTAAGGTTTTCATGAGACATATTACATGTAAGATCTTCATGAGACATATTACATGTAAGGTCTTCATGAGACATATTACATGTAAGGTCTTCATGAGACATATTACAAGTAAGGTTTTCATGAGACATATTACATGTAAGGTCTTCATGAGACATTACATGTAAGATCTTTATGAGACATATTACATGTAAGGTCTTCATGAGACATATTACATGCAAGGTCTTCATGAGACATATTATATAATATATAACATGACAGTAATTGTAAATATTGGATACACCCTTGCAATAAATTATAGCGACCATTTCTTAATTTAAAATCTGTTCATGAGAAGACACAGATCTCGTAACCGTCCAAAGATTTTCTTTGGGAATCCACTGCAATGTACAGTCTTGCCAGCGCTAGCTTCACAAGGTTAAAGACATTGAAGGAAAGTCTCGCTATTTGGTGTATATAATCAATCTTTTATTCTATAAAAAGTGATAAAGTTAATTATAAGGCATTGCAATAATAAGAATAAAAATAAGATCATATGTAGCATTTTTTACCAGAGGTCTTAAACCACTTTTCAAAATGCAGAAATATACATTCACAACATAAGTACAAAATAACAAATCAACAAATAAACTACTTTTCAAAAGGCAGAAATATACATACACAATATAGGTACAAAATAACAAATGAACAAATAAACAGAAATAACAATAAAAGGTCCATCTTATTTAATTATTCAATGATATGGGATTTATGGGATCTGTTATATTTACACTTGACCGTGTCTAAATCACACGAACCATTCTGCCCTGCCTGTTTATGTCAAGTAGTCCTTTCAAGCCAAATTGGCTCCATAGGGCCAGAGCTTATCCTGGTTTCTGTAGCACGAAGCGGACAGTGACAGACTTCATCCATCACTCCCTGAATAAGATGCTAGTGTATTGTGGAGTACTTAGGAGGCTAGTGTATTGTAGAGTACTTAAGATGCTAGTGTATTGTAGAGTACTTAGGATGCTAGTGTATTGTAGAGTACTTAAGATGCTAGTGTATTGTAGAGTACATAAGATCCTAGTCTATCGTAGAGTACTTTTCCAACCAAAGCTGTACCCATTTTCAACTGGGTCTAGTGAACCAACAGGGCTAAATTTTCTTGCTTAAGGAAAAAACGCAACTGTCTCTAGCAAGAACTGAACCTGAAGCCATGTTCTAAGATGTTTCTTAAAAATGTCGTCGCTTGCTGCCTGTCCCAGGGATGGGGGTAAACTACTTAAAGTGCTTCGACTGACTTTGCTGAAGGCACTGTCACCATACATTTATAACTTTGTTTTGGTATCTAATAGGAAATTCGATCATTCAGATTTTAATTGCCACAGTCGATCATCTGGCGCTATGATTTCGTTGCGATACGGAGGTGCTGATGGTTTCAATAAGAGGTGACAAGTAAGGCAGTTTATATAATACAATCCAGGTAACCAGTGACATGCCTTCAGAATTTCTTACCTGCTGGTGAACCTGGATTCGCTCAAAACCATTCTAGCAGCATAGTTTTGAACCCTCTAAAGCCTATTAAGTCTAGATCGGGGAGACCTGCAAGCAGCCAGTAGGTTATATCAGTGACGGTGCTGTCCCACATGAGCCATGAGGTAAAGCACAACTCGAATGACTCACCCAGTCACAGTCTACTGACAGCGGACTGACCAGTCTTAGTACTGTTCTCATAATGCTGAGTGCCAAGCAGGACAGTTACTAAAATGCCAATTTTAAGTCCCAGGTATGACTCGGACTGGGATCTAACCCAGGACCTCCCGCTTCTGAGGCGGACGCTCTACCACTAGGCCATCGGATCGGTTCGCAAGACTGGGCAAGACTGGGCATAAGGTATTAAATATCAAAGTTTATGAGAAGAAATAGATCTAATGACTGTCTACAGAATGACTGTGAGTATTCCATACGATGAAAAGTCTTGCCAGTGCTTGCTAGCTTCATAAGGTGAAAGACATTAAAGTTAAAGGGAAGTCTTGTTATTTAGTGTATATAATGATATAATATCTTTTATTCTATTAAAAGTGATAAAGTTTCTTATGTATTGCATTTCAGCAAGAAAGGGCAGAGTTTGTTAATATTTTAAATGGATTTACCAAGGACTGCTGTAAATCCTCTAAAACGAGTCCCTCTTCTTTTTCTTTCCTCCTTAAATACAATACACAACTGATAAATTCAACATCAAAGGGAACAGGTCACTCATGTCAAATTAAAAGACTGTCGAATTATATAAAAAAGGGCTTTATAACAAGGGGAAGGAACTTGTCAAATGGATCGAATTACCTGCAATGTGGAATCATGAGATGTCAAATTAATGTGGAGTGCACTTTAACTGAACAACAAATAAAATATTGGGCACACGGGTATGTATTTCATTGAAGAAGAAAGAAAAAAAGGGGAAAGTTTGTATCAGGGAATAATGGACTTTTGAGGACAATATGCTGGGACTTTCAGGGTTACTTTCAATGTAATCAGTGCTGATAATCTCCGAAGAAGATCAAAGAGGATTGAAAGAGGAGGAAAAAAGTTTTAGATCCCATCAACCGGAACTGCATTTCCTGACTTCCGTTCCCAATCCTACTTGTTACATACAGTATTAAAATAGAATTGCTGAACCACAGTAGTGGGACTATCCCCTTACCAAGAATGAGTCAACCGGTCTGGGAAACCCAACAGTCTAAAAATAGCAATAATGCAACTCCAAGACTTCTTTGTCCATCTTAGTGTTTGTTAGTCATTCTATTCCTGTACTCCATACGATACAGTCATGTTTCACTAACTCTCAATAAACTTATCTGATTTGAACTTACATCAACCTCTTACTCTTCGTTTATGGAATATAACACTACTGATGGAACGAAGGATGTACTCGACTCCAAATTGCCGATACTGATCAAAAATATCTTCTTTAAATAGTTGGATATTTCTAGGCATCGTATTTCCGATCCAAACTTTTGTGCTCGAATTGAAAGTGTGAAAGCGAGGCTAAGGCCTGTTGAGGCTGCATTCCATATTCCTTCTTTCACTTGTACCGGTGCTCATTGTCTTTGTCAATTCATCATACGAAAAATTTCTTTGTTTGTTTGCGCTCTTTGTCTACACTATCTACATCTAGAATCTAGATCTATACTTAACATAATATACTTGATCTAGCATTACCAAATAGACGGTTAGGTGAAGAATGAATTTAGAGTCGAGTGGTTAGAATTCGGACTTACAATTACGTGTAAAAAGACTGGACCTATGGAGGTGAAGCGAGATGATTCGATTGTGAATGTGGACATCATGGGTAAGGCCCAGTGCACTTACTGCAACGATTTGATCAATTATCGAAGTAATGGAAGAGTATCTTTGTTAATTCATGTAAAAACAAATAATACCCGTGGTGCCCAGTTCTCTAAGAATTCTTGTGGATCTGGTAGTGACAGTGGGTCTAATGTGCAAGAAACAGTTCCTTTTGGCAACAATACTCCTTTAAATGGACCAAGTGTGGGTTGCATTAAACTGACCGACTGATTCCTTTCAGTGACAGGACAGTCAATCTTGAGGCCATGATTCTTGGTGTTATGGCAGAAAATAATATTTCATTTTCCTTGGCACCCAATCTTTTAGATCTTATTTGCGAGTGTTCCTTAGACCCAAAGGCTCTTGCTAAAGTTTCCCTAGACCAGTGCACGTCAGCGTATAAACTTACGTGTGGACTGGCTGAATTTTCAAAAAGAGCTACAATTGAACATTTAAAACAGTGGCCTTTTCCCTTTAATATAGATGGAGGCACTTCATGTAACAATAAAAAAGTCCTGGCTGTTACTGTGAGCTATTTTAATCCTGATAAAAAAGAAGTTGCAGTTGAACATTTGGTTTCAATTGAATTGATAAAGGTTGACTTGGAATCAATTTTCCAATGCAATAAGAGATTTGATCGAAAGTAATAACATTCTTGGAAAAATCCTCAGCCATGTTTGCTCAATTTATGCAATGTCATGGGAGGATCTAAGTCCGGATTTGAGTCCAGACTTGGAGAGATTTCTCCACATCTTTTGGATATAGACAGTGACTTCTGTCATCACGTCCACAATGCAGTGCAAGCATTTTCAAAACCTTTTGAGGGATGGGTAGAAAGACTTTTTTTTTTTACCTGCATACTGATTTCCGTTGGTCATCCGAATCAAAAGTTTTGTCTGAGTATTGGGGTTTATTTAAGGCGAAGTATTCTATGCCTGATCGCTTCATTCCACATAGGTGGCTTTCAGTGTATGACATGATACTGCTGCTTCTACATTCAGGATCTATGATATTTTGAGGCTCTTTTATTTTCCTTTACTTAATTCAACTGTGAGCTGTAGGGACAAGATAAATTCATTTATCCATAAGACACACATGGCTAATAGCAAAGCTGCAGTGAGAGTCCAGTCAGTTCTGGAGCAGATTAAGTTAAAATTCAAATCAATGACAAAAGATGGGAAGATGAGAAAAGACAGAATAGTGGAGAGGCTCTTCACTCATAACATTAAGACCCAACTTATTCTTAACTTCCAAGTGGCTGCCCGTCCGATGCTCAAGGAATATGTGTGCAAGTTCCAGTGCTAGGAGCCAATGTTTCACAAATTGTATGACTGGCAGATAGAGACAACAAAGAAATATCTCGCTTCATTGATCAAGGCAGAGAAGTTATTCCATCTAACACCAAAACAACTGTCCCCTTTTGATGTTGGAAGTGTGGATAATAACCTTCCTCTGTATGATGTGTTCACAGGCAAAAAGACATCCAGCCTGCTCAAATTCTATGATCAATCAAACAACTTCCTCCTCCTGATATCTAGAGCCCATAGAGATAATCATCCAGATATCTCCTCCCCAGGCTTCCTCTTACCAACAAACTGATCATCAATCTGTCGGCATTAGATCCAGCGGCTCCTTGTCATGCTGTGGTTGGTCAATCTTTCATTTCCCTTGCTAAGCATTTTGGCCACCATTCCTCCCCACAGGATATGGAGGATATTTTAGTGGAAACAAAGAACTACATCATCACTACTCTGCTAGGCCAGAGTTGAAAGTTAATGAAAGAGTCGATGTGAGGTGGACGAAACAAAACTTCCATTGTCCATGTCTTGAAAAAGCTACCATGGCATGCCTATCCATATTCCATGGACCTCAAGTCGAGGGCTCATTCTCCAGAATGAAGGCCATTGTTGCAGAAAGTTAAGAATTAGAGGGTTTACGGTAATGAAAGGGTAGAGAAGACACAAGGCCTGTAACAGGACTCCGCGAATTGACTGTCAACAGAAATAAAATACATGTTCCTTTTTTTCAAAAATAAAGTTTGGTTTATTTCACTCAGGAATAAAGTTCGGTTTATTTCACTACAGTTTTCGAACGCTTCTTGTGTTGGTTAACTACATAATACTTTGGTGCAGAAGCCCGGACTTAAGATTTTCATTTGGTTGTGAAAGCGTTCTTGAAATGTGAAACTAGGTGAATATTTCGGAGTTTGACAGTCAACGTAAGCTCTGATTGTATCTTCCACCTTAGAGACAAAGGAGGACATTCAGTGGATGGAGTAAAGAGGGGACCCTAACATCCCTCATCCAGGCACCTGTCTCGATACCTTATGTGGTGAAATTCTGGGTGATAATCATGGAAGACGCGAGGAAACATGACCTGTGGCGAAAGGCTGGCTGTCTCGTGAAGTCAAAAATCTTAAATAAAGACATGGTTACCAGATTGGACGTAAGGAGAGAATCGGTTAGTGGACTGAATAAATGAAAAATGATGGGCGAAGCAAGAAAATGTCCAAGAGGAAGTCAAGCAGTTCCTTAAAGTAAGAGGAATAATTACTCGTTGACATTGAAAACGAACACACCTTTCAAATGAAATGCCGTTCTGCTAAAGCAATCGGGGAAGCGGCACTTCAAGCAAAACAGGAAACAGATAATGTTCATAGTGACATCCAGAGCGTTGAAAGTCAAAGTCAATGTACAGTTCAAATACATTTGTCAAACTTGCGTAAGCTGCAAATTGTGAATTTTTCAGCTGACTACACAGAATGGCATTCGTTCTTTCACACCTTTAAAGCGTTAAAAGATGGAACGTCATTACCACTCATCACGAAATTTACCTACCTACTGTCCTTGTTATCTGGAGAGGCTTTGTCCTGCTTAAAAGGTATCAGCTTAACAAAGGACAACTACCACAATGCCTGGAAAAAAGAAACACAACAGAAACATCCACAATGCCTACCTGAATGCACAGTCGTCCTGTAATAAGACGACTGACATCAATGATCCGATTGAAGAATGCGACGGGACATTTTCTTTATGACTGAGACTTGGCTCAGGGCAGAGGACATGAAGCGCTTGTAAGATCACTAACACGATCTCGCATTGTCTTCAAATATTTCCCGCAAACAGCAGAGCACAGAGGTGGATGAATTGGAAGTGTTTGTAAAAACAACTTACCAAACGCCCTACATTTCCATCTAACCAACTCTCACTTCAAAACCTTTGAGGCAGCCTGGCTTACTTTAAATTCATCGGAAAAAGGTTTCAGGCGAATCTGTAGGCCCTATTTACAGACTTCCCCCGCAAAACAAACGGTTTCAAAACGTATACGTTTATATATGTGATTTTCATAAATTTTTGGCTACTGAAAGCATCAAAACTAAAAACCTGATCATTCTAAGAGATTTCAACTTACACTTTGAGACAGATACATCAAATGTCCTTTCAGTAAAACGTTCTCTTCGTGAACACCGCATGATTCAACATGTCAATGAAAGCAGACACGAGAAAGGACACATCCTAGATTGGATAG
Organism: Goniobranchus geometricus; assembly: GCA_028565895.1. Lineage (NCBI taxonomy): Eukaryota > Metazoa > Mollusca > Gastropoda > Nudibranchia > Chromodorididae > Goniobranchus > Goniobranchus geometricus. The sequence continues at coordinate 1,892 of JAOWAY010433126.1, read as the reverse complement.
ATTACCAACGACGATTTAAAACTTTCAACCCCAGTCAGTGTTCCTGATAAACTTGTGTCAGATCATTATCAACTACGTTTCGACATCGATGCTTGTAAACCCAAAGTTACCAAGAAGACGATAACATCAAGGCATCTGAACAAAATAAACATCGAGAACTTAAAATATGACTTTAAACAAGAATTTGACAGCTGAAAAGCAGAAGTAAATATCGAATTCCTCAATAGAACTCTTCATCAAATCGTGGACCTGCATGCACCATTAAAAACAAGAACGGTTAACAATCGTATTCCGTGTCCATGGCTCAATGCTGAAGTGAAAAACGCCAAGCAGGAAAAGCGCCGTGCCGAGACCAAATGGTTAAAAACCGGACTCCTTGTTGAGAAAGAAAAGTATATCTACCTGTACTGTGCGCCGATGCCAAAAAGAATTATTTCCATACCAAATTAAGTGAAATTCGTGATTCAAGAGGTTTTTTCAACTCTCTGATGATCTCCTTGGGAAAGAGAGTCATACGAAGCTCCTGACTAACATAACAAAAGAACAACTATCGGACATAATGTTTGATGGCTTTTTACGAATAAAATTAGATCAATTCAAAATGAACTCAACAGGACTTCTACTGTTGTGGATGATTATGCATTTACTGGGGACAAATTCCAATCATCAATGTATCAGAGCAAGATGTTAGAAATGTTATCATGTCATCCCCATTAAAGTGTTGTGATTTAGACCCTTTCCCCACTCATCTACTTAAACCATTCTTGTCTAAAGGCCTTGAAAAAGTCGTCCTCAGACATTTGAGTTCTCACCTAAGAAAAAATTCTCTAGAACAACCTTTCCAATCTGCAGACGGTGCTAATCATAGCACTGAAACTGCCTTGTTACGCGTTATAAATGATCTCTCCTTTTGAATGTAATTGACAGTGGCTCTGTTTCTCTCCTTAACCTCCTCAATCTTTAAGCAGCCTTCGATACCACAGATCACTGTATTCTCATTTGAAGGCTGCAAGTGACATTTGGTATCTCACGCACAGCACTGTCTTGGTTTGAGTCCTTCATCACCAATCGTAGTCAGGTTACTTTCATTGATGGCCTCCAGTCAAAGGAAACGTTCCTGAGATATGGAGTGCCACAGGGGTCTGTCCTCGGACCCATTTCATTTGTTTTGTATATCAGTCGTCTGTTAAAAACATTTACTGAATTTGATATCTTTTCACCAGTACGCTGATGATACTCTAATCTATGCTGTTAAAAATGATCTTCACCTTAATGATATTATCAGAAATACTAACGCATGTGTTGCAAAAACAAAGGAATGGATGGATGACAATAAGTTGAAGCTTAACGATGATAAAACTGAAGTCATGAAAATTCGCTCAAAAAGACGACAAGTCACTTATACTAATAAGTACATTAATTCTAGCAATCATAAAATTCAAATGGTAAACAAGGCAAAAAATTTTGGAATCATTTTAGATAGTCAGCTTTCAATTGACAATCAAATTAAATTAGTAATCTAGTAAAGTCGCTGACATTCTCATTGAAGAAAATTAGTACCATCCGCCCATTCCTCACTACAAATGCAACCAAAACATTAGTCACTTCCTTCATGTTCTCAAAACTTGACTACTGCAACTCTTTACTTTTTGGTTTCCACTCGATAAAATCAAGCCCCTTCAGGGCCTTCAGAACAATGCGGCTAGACTTATCTTCAAAAAGAGGAAATCGGAAAGGGCAATTCCTTTGTTGAATGAGTTGCACTGACTATCCGTTGAAAAAAGGATAAAATTCAAGGCTGCCACATTGGTCTAGTATAAATGCCTTGAGGGCACAGCTCCTCAATACCTAAAAGATTTACTGCAACCTTACAACCCTAGCAGAGTCCTTAG
>JAOWAY010433015.1:0-13772 GCA_028565895.1 Goniobranchus geometricus | reverse complement strand
ATTTCTTACCATAATGCTGTCACCTCCCTATCTGTTACTTCCATAACACAGCAGTCGGCATACCTTTCACCATTTCTCTGCCATACATGCACTCTTCGGTCTGGACAACTGACGCAATAGCGGATTCGTTGGTGAACAAAACGTCATCCCAGGGATTTAACACTCATCTTCTCTGCTCGACTGCCCACTGAAAGTGTTGGCGAAAGTGCTCCCGGTTGAGTATAGGCCCTATGTGTGGTCTCTGACAAGAAAGATTGGCCACTTGAAGGCGTTGCCAAACAGTTCTTTCACTTGAAGCCCATCCATGGGTTCCAATTGTTTCGAGCTGTTGTAGCGGCTGGAAGAATACGGTATCTAAGATGTTCAAAAACAATATTTCGGTCAAGAAAAGGGCTGGTCACTCTTGGTTGGCCTAGCCAAGATCGATCTCTTACAGATCTTGTTGTTTGGAAACACTGTTCAAGTCTGCATATCGATGAAGGTGCGACATTGAATATTCGAGCAAGCTGCCACGTTGAGACGCCAGCATGGAGCATGCCAAGGGCTTGAGCGCCGTCTTCTGTTGACAATCTTGGCATGGTCGCGTTATAAGAAGCTTTCTCCATAAATAATGTGTGGATGATACTGATTCAGAGTTATAAGGCGAATTGAAGCTCAAAAGCTGATAAATTGGTCTAAACGTGTGTCCTTCTAAATTACCGCTCAAATCATAATGAAATGTTCCTACCATTAACACGTTCTACACACAGTTGAACATTATTCTAATACTCCATGTAAAATTCAAATCAATCAGTAACCAAAAAAGTAGGTTTTTAAATGTTTGAAAATGTTGCGTTTTTAATACCGATGAGTATAGAATATTCCTCATGAGTTGTCATGTGTTGAGGTTGGGCACTACAGAAAGACTTGTATAGTCATTATTATTTCATGCACAAATTTTTCTAGATATCCAGATACTGAAAAGTTGTTGTCTCAGGACTCGAAAGCCATGACCTTTTAAATCTTAAATCTAAAAAATGTTAGTCTTGCCCATACGGGGTTGTTCTCAACACATTCTGATTTGGGTTCACAACACTAAAAAAAAAGTTTCAACTCCTCCTAACTGTTTGTAAATAAAGTGTAATCAATCAATCAATCAATCACTAATGTTATTTTTATGCTGAATTTTGTTGAATTTGACAAAGTTAACAAAACCACTACTGACAAAAGCAAACAAAACACTGTCTACCTTAGCTAAATATAAAGAAAGTATTATATATACCGCCTGAAGAACATCCAATGGCAGCTCCATCAGCAGAGGCGACTTTGGTGACAGCTAGAGGATTGTAAGTCCATGAAGTACCACAGACCTCCACCTTTAAATCGTTGTCATGATAGATTTGCTGAACTCTGCCTATCTTGCCAAGAGTCTGAAATCAAACGAAACATACACAGCCAAGATGCAAACATGGAAATGTGGAAAAAAACATATGGGAGAAAAAAAGGAATGATCTAAATAAATCATACTGTGTGGTTCTTTCAAGCTAAATTGGCTCATAGGGCCGGAGCTGATCCCAGTTCCTATAGCATGAAGAAGACAATGACAGACTTCATCCATCACTCTCTGAGAAGGATGCTGGTCTATTGCAGAGGACTTTTCCAGCCAATGCTGCACCCATTTTTCATCGGGTCGATAAATTATCTTACTTCAGAAAAAAATGCAAATATACGCAGCGAGATTTGAACCACATGCCTCTATGTCGGTAAACCAAAGCTCCACCACGGAGCTACAGCGCCCCTTTAATGGGAGATTTGAACCAGATACCTCTATGTCAGTAAACCAAAGCTCCACCACTGAGCTACAGCACCCCTTTAATGGGAGATTTGAACCAGATACCTCTATGTCAGTAAACCAAAGCTCCACCACTGAGCTACAGCGCCCCTTTAATGGCACTTAAATAGGAAATAAATTCTGTATGGAAATACAAATTGAAATCGACCTCCTTCTTCAATATTCCCGTCAACTGTGAAACTTCTTTCATTTCTTTCTCTTAGTTTACCAAAGCTCCATTTTGTACCTAAGATCAATTATCATCCTCAACAAGTACCAGGTCTGAGACAGACATTAGCAACCATGACATGTCATTCACTTCTCTGTTCAGATAATCTCAGGAAGTTCATGCTGTTATTTTTCTGATTTTTGTTTGTCATCCAGTGATTTAAGCTCTCCAAATATGTCACTCTCTGCCTGCATCTACTTCTTGCCACCTCAATTTTTCCAGTCAGGGCTAGATGCTCAAGTTCCTTATGTCAATTAATATGACCTAAGAACTTCAGTTGTCTCTGACTGTTTTCAGCAATGATCTTCCTACTCCTGCTTCTTCCAGTTCTTCATTGTTTGTTTTCTTTTGGTTCCATGAGATTCTTCGCATCCTCCTCAGACACCAAGTTTCCACTGCTTCCAGCCTTTTCCTAGTCTGTTGAAATATTCCAGCATTCGCAACCACATAAAAGTATTGACCACACATAAGTTTTTAATACCCTTACCTTGGTCTCCACTGAGATATTCCTATTTCTCATGAAAGAGTTCATAATATTGAAACTTTCAATTATACATTCATTATTAACTTGTATCATCAATTTATTATGCCATCATAAGCAAGCTCTATTCTTGCTTGTAATCACACCACTCTTCATAATAATTTTTCAACGGCTATATCAAGAAAAATACTCACAGGCAGCATGGCCTCAGCCCATTCTCCATGTCCTCGCTGTAGAACTTTAATTCTCTCTGAATCACTACAAATCTGTACCAGGTCACCCACAGCAAACTGTGCAGTAGTACTCGTATCACTGGCAATTGATGTGGAGCTACTGGCAGTGCTAACTTTTGTCAAAACGGCTGGGTTGAATGTCCATCTGGAGTGAAATACGTAAAGATGTACTTTAAAGCTTACTTTTCATCAAAACGATACATGGTAGCTGAATGCAAATATCTAACTTGAAATCAAAAGGGAAAATTATGTATTTTTACTCCTACCTGACACAGAGAGTTCATTCAGGTAAAAGATTTTTTCTTCCTTGAACAATTTGATTATGATATCTACATTACACATTTGTTTCAATGGCAATGTTCTCAAAGGGATGGTATATGACACCTACGAGACTATGGCGACATGCAGTAAAATAGTCATGTTCAAATGTAATAACTTCACCCACATAAAAATAGGTCAAAGCACTGAAAAGACAGATCTGATGTGACCCAAGCATCTATTCAGTGCAAGATTTCTTGACAGCAAACAATTTTGATGTGAGATATAAAGAGAAAAAAAGTAAGTTCTATGATTTCTACATCTTAGGTTTACAGACTTCTTGACTTAAAATCTTTTATGAAAATCATTATGCATCAGCTTTTTACTTTTTTGTGTGTGTCTATGTTTCCTCAAAAAGTATTGACAAAGAAACTGAGCAGCCAGAAACTTGCAACAATAAGACATAAATAAACAAGGACAACTTTGGCAAACCTGTTGGCACTTGGATATGACACAACAATGTCATGATCTTCATCAATGCCAACCACTGTTCCTGTGGTACCAAGACACTGAAGAAAAGGCGTAAAAAGAGGAAACTAATTATCAACTGGGCCTGAAATATTGTCATCAATGGCATTTCATCAAACTTTGCAAATCTAGAAAGATGATATGGAAAATGTAGACTTTTTACCATCACTTTCACTTTACAAAGCAAAATGGTCATCACTGAGTTTGACATTTTCAGCTGCAATACTGTAAATTGAAGAACTAGTTCATGGATAAGAAAGTCCAATGAAAAGAATTTACAAGAAAACAAATAAATAAATAAATACATAAGGTAAAAACATAAAGTTTCAGATTTAACACTTTTCACTTGTGCAATTTGGGCCACTAGTGCATTCAGACTTATTAAAGTAAACTATTAAAAATTTCCAGAAGTCTATTAAGAATGGTTTACTAGCTGTAAGCATTTTTTTTCTTAAATTTTCTTGTGTTTAAATATGCAATATCAAGGAAACAGAAACCTGATGTCAATTTTACAACGGCTGGCTGAATCACTGTTTTGAGCAATTACAGCTCAGAGCCACCTCTTCCCAGAAGAAGGTGACTCTCTGATTTTTGAGAAACCTGATGTCAATTTTACAATGGCTGGCTGAATCACTGCTTTGAGCAATTACAGCTCAGAGCCACCTCTTCCCAGAAGAAGGTGACTTTCTGATTTTTGAAAATCATATTCATTTTCATCATTATAACAAACTATGACAAGAAATCAAATGCCATCAACACAATGAAAATTCAGCAGCTTGACACTGACAGAATCAAAAGTTTAAAAAATAAAGATTTACTGTTGAATTAATATAATTAAATGTTCTTAAAAGAAAAAACAAAAGGGAATTATCTGTGTTCTCAAAATCTAGAGAAACGTAACACATTGTCCATGTTCTTTGTCCATTTCTCTCTCTTCAAATATCCTGACTGACTCTACTAGTAGACCTGAGTATAACTGGTGAAGCGCATGTATAAAAAACAAAAATTTATTTAAAAAATTAAATAAAAATAAAAATAAAATAAAAAAGAAGGTGGGGTCTTCAAGCCTATGATGCATGATATCTTAACCTGAGGGTACTGCAGCAGAGGGACTGTTTGACTGAATCTACGTCTCAACTGTATCAGACAGTATATGGTTTCTAATCCATAGCCTAAGCCAGCTGAGAAGGAATTCAGAAGTGAATTTAGATTTGAATGTGGTACTATATAATTTTGCCTCTTGTTTTGTCTAGTATTAATGCTATGGTTGTTTGTTCGATACAAAAAGAATACTTATGCCTTTGTAGAGAATTGTAAACTTAATCCTAACTCTATATTCTTCGAGGTGTATCTATCATAATTTATTCACATTTGTAGATAATTGTAATCTTTTGTTATGAAGCATGCTGCATTCTTTTGAATTTTTTCCAGACTTTTCTTTTGTTATTGGTGTATCCATATTCTTTAGTATGCTTAACAAATACACTGACACTTTTTTTTTTCACTGATTTAAGGCAATTGGTTAGATTTTGTCATAGGAATCAATGTTGAGCTTGCCTTTTTGAACACTTCGTTATTTTGATCTTTCTAGATTAGAATTGTGCACTGCTAGTCTCACTCAGTATCTCATTATGTTTATTATATTCAAATTGTATTGGTTTAGGGTTTTTAATGATGGTAGCATTATGGCATTTCTTTGGATGGAATTCCATCTTTCTATTGCCTTCCTACTCTTGTGGGGTTTTCAAGTCTCTTTGCAATGTGAAAAAAAAATAGATACTAACATATTATCAGCTTCCAGGAGAGTCTACTCAGGTACTTATCTCCGACACGCTGCACCTAGCAGATCTTATCCTCGTAGGTGAAGCAATCAGAGTAAATTCTCTTCTTTCTGAATTTTTGTGAATATGTAGCAAATAAGGACTATTTTGAATACAAAAAATTCATTATGGGAGATGTTTTACTACCAGCATCAGTCTAATCTTATCTGGTCTCAATCTAATAAAAACTCTAGAGAGATCTAACATCAAAATTTGGAGCATGGGTCTAAAGATGAGAGAGCAGCAACATTGCATTGGAATATTGTAATATAACTCTTAATATTGGGAGAAAACATAACACCTCCCTCACGATTTAGTTCTTCAACACTAGATACTGCATACAGAATACTAAGGTCTTTCACATTTGAGAATGAAGACAAAGATGCTTGTTTAAGGCTCTCTAACATAAAAAAAGACACTTCAAAAAGAAAGCCTAGTAACAGTCATTACTATCACAAATAATTTTTTTTTTATTTTGTCGAAGTTTAATGAAAGGACTAAGTAACATGACAATCCATAAAAACCAAACATTTTTAAAAAAAACCTTTCCAAACAATTTACTTCAAACATGCCGTCAGTCCAGCCTCCATGGCCATGTTGTAGGGACTGCACGATTTCAAGGTCAAGGTCAACATTCACTTGGTCACCAATCGCAAGACCACATGGGCCTGATCTTGAACCAGGGCCTTGCTCACCTGAAGGAATCCATCAAATAATAGATCCTATATTGTTCTACACAGACCCATCCTAAATTCAAATTTGCATCCTTAGCATTCATGCGTTACACATTGTGAGTATGATTCAACAATAATCAAAGCCCCCAAAAGACTGCTTTAAAATCATAATATTATCATCCTATAAAAGGATTTAAAAGTCACTCGTATGTCATAGTCAGGAACACTTTTCTAATTCACAGTCATCCACATGTTTTACATTTAATTCTATGTCACTGTCTCTTGCATATGTCTTTCAAGTTTTTTTTTTAATGAAACGTTCACACAATATTAATTTTTTTTAAAGATGGGTAAAACTTGAAGGAAAATTGAATTTTGAATTTGTAAATAATGGTTTATGTCTGATGGTTACACACTGATTGTATGAAGTTTTTGGGGTTTTTTTTTTTAATCAAAATTCAGAACATCTTTTCAAATTATTAAGTTTTCATGTACATTTTCAGATATATGCACAACTATCAGCTAAATTATGAGCTATGAAAATTTGTTTACCCAAGAGAGGCAAGTGATCTCTGTAAAAGGAACCTCCCTTTGCATCATTAATCACTTTCAAATCAGCCTGAAATATACACAATTATATTATGATGCAGAAAACATAAACCACAAAAAAAAATCCTATGATTCAATACTTAATTAAGATCTCAATAATGTCTTCTTTTTTTTCCTTACCAATTCCTTCCTCAGCTGGATTAAATATCCAGATGTGAATGTAAAAGACAAAGGGAGATAATTCACAGTACACACAAAAATCAATCTAGAGGCATGTCCTTAAGTCAAGCTGTCAAAATCCTTTTATTTTAATCTTCAGTGATTCTTTTACATCTTGTTCAGCAAAAGCATTTAATGAATTTGTAAAGATGAAGAGTAATAATGTTTTATTTGATTAAGTAAAAATTAATTGAATATGAAATAATGAATGGGCAATGCAATCTGCAGCTTTTTGTTTGAATAGGCATTTTCTAACTTACCATGCCCTCAAAGCCAACTCTATACAGATTTTTGGCCCCGTTGTCCCACAAGACATGAGCTGCACTACGTGGACTTGCGGCACTCCAGTCCTACAGGAAAAAAAACATAACCATAAATCAATTCTGCACATAATGCATTTTGAAGGTCTTTATTAAGTCAAAAGAAAGAGTGATACAGTAGGAATTTTTAAAAAACCAAACAAACTGTGTATTGTAAGACATGAGACATCGGCCAAACAAGTATTCTCATTAAATGTGACTGAGCAAATCTGGGATGAGGTTCATTCTGATCAATTTTCCCTTCACTGTAGTAATAAAGGTGTTCAGATAATGACCATAGAACTGGTATCATTGGGCGATCCATTCCCTTGTTTTGACGTCTTTCACATCAGATGTGAAATTAATATTCATATATAGTAACTGAATAGATCACTTTGAGTTTAACAAACTTGTATAACTGTCATACATCTTTTAACTCAATCCCTGATTATATTATCTGTCCAGTACAAGACATGAGAAAATTATAGTGAACTGATTTGCCAAGCAAATTCCTTATCAAATGTTCTCTTTTGAAAATAAATGAACAGCTCTTTACCAACGAATTCTGATAATAAAAGTCAAATATCAAAATACAAAAAAAAAATTTATAGAAATGAATACATCAAATTCTATTCAAGCTTTGTACATTTCTTTGTGGAAGATCCATTACATTACATTCTTATAAGCTCATCATCGATATAATTGGAACATAAGCTAACATTTATATCCACAAACCTACCTAGCCTCAACCTGTTTCTATCTAGTTTTATATAAAATTCATTATAAATATCACTCTTCTTGGTTAAGACTAATTCATTTTAAAGCTGAGCTGAATAGAATTTTATCATGAATAAGATTTCCTTCTTTTTTTTTTTTTTTTACTTGAATGAAATCTCTGCACAAAGCTAGAATTCGTGTCAAATTCCGTTCAGCTCATTAGCAGGCCCCACTTATCAACATATTTCAGACCTAATCCAAGAACAACAGCTTTCTTAAATCCTGGATTCTCTTCGCTTTGCTGAATAGAATGTTAAAATTGTTTATTTCATCAGGTACAATATATAAGCCTTTTATCCTATAAAATGTTTGGATGCTTAACAAGCAAAACATCCCCCTTGAGTAATGTTAATCTTCCAATCCATTTTAGACACCATTTTTCACCTCATTCTTCTTTCCTGTCCACACATGTATACAATTATATTGTCTGCTTGTGTATAGGAGTATATTTATTCAAGTATTAATTCTGGCACTTTCATTTTAATCTAATTCACAGACATTTTTTCTACTTTTACACCCAATAATTGTAGCAGAATTTTTTTTATATATATCTTAACTATTTCTCTTTACAGGGAATAGAGCTTTTTAAATATCTTGATGTTACATTATGTCATTTCATAGTGGTTTTTTTGTCTAAATCATTGAGTTTTAAGCTGAATGTAAAGAGAGCAGTTTTAAGCTGAATGTAAAGAGAACAGAATTTCCTATATTGAATAATGGAGTCTTAACGTACCTTATCTAATTCACATGTCCTTTTCTCAAATGAAATTCTTTTTTCCTCAAATTGTTTCACGCCTTTTATCCTAACAACAAACACTAAATTAAGAATTTTCGAGATAAGATTGGAAAAGAACCTGAATTTCTGTGACTTTTCCTCTTCGTCCATTCCCTCCATCTTGATCTTCCCACTGCCAGTCAACCCCCCTCACTACTCGAGCACTGGGAAATATTCCACGAGCAGTAATTTTCTTACTTTTTCGTCGGGGTTCCAATATTATCCTGATTAAAAACAGAAGCAAAAACAAATGAATGATTAAATGAAGTGAATGAATTTGTTTGTTTTCAACCATGCAATAAAATCCAAACAATTATTATCATAATTGTTATAAAAATATTATTATTTAAGACCACCTGAACTTGCGACAAAAATCTAATTTAAAATTATTTTTTTTAAATAAGAACATGAAAACATTGAAGTTTGTAGACGACTCTTATCTTGCCTTTCATTCCCTGGAATAGAAATCCGATAAAAGCGGTGACGTAAATTGTGTTTATCACCATGGTAGCAAACAGAGCATAAGTCGTAGTTTTGACATTCAGCACACTTCCAACGTATTCCAAAAATAGGCTGCTGACGGCATGTGTCACACATAGTGCCTTCATGTTTCATACCTGAGAAAGAAAGAAAGAAAGAAAGAACTGTCCTTTAAAAATATATTACAATATCAACATCAAATCTTGTTTGACTTTGATTACCAATAAACAGAAAGCATTTATGGAGATAAGTCCACATATTATGACATCCTAATACAAAAAAAGTTCTCTCTCACCATGACTAAGAAACAAAATCAGAGTATGGAAGTTTTGCTTAGAGCTGTCCGTCATTTCATCCATTAAAGTGAATACATAAAATGGAAGATGACCAGAAAATGATGAGACAAAAAAAGTCACTTGAACTGAGAAGGAACTGCTCAAGACATGTCCTGACAGACTGTTGAAGAAAGATGGATGTAAAGCCTCCCAAATATCTCCATACATGTTAAAATATAACATGAGTCTTAATTTTTAAGTATTAATAATTTGGTAGAAACAAACATCATATCTAACTAAAAGCAGCCCATAATATGCATGATCTTTCTACTTTGCAATCAACAGATTTTAATACAATCTAATATGTTGTGTAATAGTATACTTTTGCCGCCACTTAGCATCACAGTGGAGAGCGTCAAGTTTAAGTTAAAGGAATTCTTCACATCTGTGACAGAAATTTTCCAATACAAAAGTCACTGGATAGCATCAGCGTGTTTTGATTAGCATCACAGTCCATTTGAACAAAAAGCAGAATTGTCTTAAAAATTCTAAGAGGTAGATTTAATTGAAAAAGGGAACAAGCTCTATCAAGTTACCTAACCAATGCAATCATGATGTCACTCTGGTTTACATTTTTGCCATACTGACTGGGCTTCACCATCTCACTGGGTATATATAATACATATATATTGTTATTATACACCTTCAAACAAAGGGGCGGAGGATAAAGGCTGAACTATTCCACGCTAGAGGGGACAATAAATTTGCTGGTCTAGCAAACCAAAGAACCAGAGTCTGAGCCCTATCTCATCTTATGCCACCAGCAGTTAGGAACAACCATGCTGGACCGGAAAGAGCGGTTCTATGAGCCTATCTTAGTGTTTGCTCCAAATATCCCCCCTGAGGAAATGGGGAGAGAGTGGGATGGGATAGGTGATGGCCAAGTATAAAAGCCAGCATGGGATGGTAAAAAAGAGAAAGAAATGAAGGGCAAGGATTTTGTACAGGAATTTATAGCGACATACCTAGTATCATTAGTCCTCCCTTTTTAAAAATCCTTGATATTGATAGCCAAACATACATCTCAATCCAGTTTATTCCATGATCAAGAGAATTAAAGACAGGCAATGCATAATGCCATACATGTAATTAACACCCAAACAAGACTTCTCACTGTGATTTTCCTTTCCAAACGGTCAACACAATGGAATGGACTCCAGGCTAAGCAAGTGGGGGGGGGGAGGAATTAGAAGAAGAGGGAGGCCTATGGATACACTTTCATGCATTCTCTCTCTGATTTATCATTGTGTACTGTAACTAAAACAAAAATTTATGCAAGAAATATTTTTTTAAGGTTGTTGCCACAAAGAATAAATGGTGTACAGTCAACACGGCAGGTACATACATAGGCTCTCGACCAAGTGCCATGCCAAAAATTGTCAAGTGTGCGCATTGGAAAATAGTACACACTGCAACACAGACCAGAACAGAAATGTCCCTATAAAAACGCCAATGGCAGCCGAATTCAGCTGAAATGTCCACAGTAGATAGTATTGACATGTTGAAATGTGCATTTTGGATGGCTTTCACTACCACTTTCATGTTCAACGTATAAAATTACATCATATTGGATATGCAGGCTGTGAATGTGAGACAGGTGTACAGGTCAATTAATCCCAGAGATTATTCTCAACTTAACTGAGAGTACTTTATAAGCGAGGTATTATTTTCAGCCAGATTTATTCTCATCCGGGATCCTTTTGATTACTCTCTAAATTATAACTTCTTTTATTTTTATGGAAAGTTTTCTTTCAGCAGTTAGGCTAGGCAAATATTTTTTTTTCTTTTTTGTTGTTGTTGGTGATTTTATTTCTAGGCCTACTTAATACTGATGGAATTCAGGAAGTCGGAACTGCAATTCTCGAGATAGTGCCATAGTGAGAAACATAGTGTTGTCCAAATTAGAATGTTTCAGGGAAGATGTTTGGTTATAAAGGATATAACATGTTTGTTTATAAAATTAACTGTAGCCTCAATCAGAATAATCAATCCCTATGCAAATAAAGACAGGATGAATTGAGTTGCCCCATTAAGAAGTCGTTGCCGACAATGACATCTAATTTTCAATTCAACAGTAACTCATCATTCATTGCAAGGTGAAGCATTAATTGAATTCCGATCTCTTCTTATCATACACACTATTTAAGAAAATAGTCATGAATGCCCAAATATTGATGTATGGGTACATGACTAATAGGAGCCAGTGTCTGATGAGCAAACAACTAGCCTAATAGAAGGTCACAATCGTATTTCACCCAGGCTGAGCTGGCTTTGGCTAAATATCAGTTTTATTCTCAGCCAGGCGGAGAATAAGTGTAAGATTACATACAAGGCCACAAAAGAAAATAAAAAACAACAGCCATGTTATTACCTGTCGGGGCACTGTCTAAAACTCGGAGATCATAAGCACCAGCGCATCTGTAATTCGCAGCAGTTCCGTTGTCCCACACAACAACAACTTCTTCGGGAGACTCAAAATTTCGCACTGTACCAATATGACCTTCTCCTCCATCTTGTTTACCCCATTTCCAGTCAGGCCCTCTTACAACCCTTGCTCCAACGCCCTCCATAACATTCATTCTGACACTCCTTGTATTGGTATTGCTAGCAGAAGTCGTGCTGGCCCCTTGACTTGGTGATTGAACTGGTCCAGGACCAGAATCCAGTGCCATAACAGAAGACATTCCCGTTTCAGATCTGATACTTTCAGAACGATTCATGACACAAAATTATCAGCCTCTCAATTTCTGAATTCCATTGAGACTAGAAGAAATGAAGTGAATCTCGTAGTGGACTCAGCTTATTAATATCCGTTGTTTAATCGAATAAAACTGAGTAATTCCTACTGTCAACAGAGAACGATGTCTGAATGAGACGGGTTGTTTTGATGAAAATAGTAAGGGAGAATGGGAGAGTTCCTACATCTACTTCCTGTACTAATCGGTAATATAAAAACTTGAACCAGTGGAGACGAAAAATCGAGGCTGCATAATCAACTGAATGAGCGACGGCACCCGATACCTCTTCGGGTCAGAATATAATATTGTGGAGAGCAGGCAGTGCCAGCTGTGAGTCGCTTCTTGTAGTAGACCGTGTTATTTATCAGTTTTGTTTCTATTTCAGAGCATGCCATTTAAACTGACTTTTCTGCTGCAGGTTTTGCATTATAGAAATTGTGATCAGTTGGAACTCTACCAAAGAGCTTACAAAAGAGATCTACTTGCATGCTGTAACAATTCTCATAAATCGATACTTCTCAGTTCAGGAAGGTGAACATTGTATTCACTATTATTCTTGTGCTGACATTGGGGTTTGTATTATTCCAATAGGCCTAATATTATTTTCCTAGATCTATATCATACGTCTGTAAATTATTTTTCTTCATATGATAATGGTATCTCGATCTGGGAGAAATGCTGAAGTAAATGCACATTTTCCCCATATTCGCGAAAAAAAACAAAAACAAAACCCAGCCGGGAATTTGTTTTTTCCGACATTTACATATTATTTTGGCCTGCAACACCAAAGGAGATATTGACTTAAATATAAGATGTTGTTTTTTTTATATTTGGAAACGATTATGTTTATTCTTTACTTCTTTTATTTTTAAATGCATCATAAATCTGAGGGGGATTTGTGATCTCAAAGTCAAAGGAGGAAGAAGAAGATGTTTATATTGTAATGTGACCTGTCAAATAAGTGCAGTTGCCATCGCTATGACGCAGAAAATGAAACATGATGTGTCTGCATGTAAATATCATGCGTTACTTTATTCTGATATTGGAAATATCATTGAGTATGTATACACAATTTTTTTTCCAAAGGATAATTTGGAATGTAAAAGATGTGAAAAAATCAATGTATGCCGTCTCAAACTGGCTTAAAACACCATAACTTTAATTGAGTTCTGAAAAGTTTTGAATAAGTAGTTTTGTATCCAAGATGTCAACTATGACTCTATGTATGGGAAGCGTATGGAAAGTTGTGTCATGTATTCAGTGCAGGCCTATATCTGGAAGTATATTGTCGTTAATCATGAATCAACTTGAAAATATCTTGATATGCCTGGTGTATAATGTCGATTTGTAGGCTAAACGGTTCTAGTACCTGGTACCGTGCGATATCTTTTGTCTTTTTCACCCAAACCAATGCCAATCCAACTCCCCATTGTGTATTATGTATGCAAATGGCAATTACTCTAAATATTAGCATTATGATAAATTGTACTTCATCATCATCATCATCAAGTGCCCTTCCCGCAGGATTTGGCGATCATGTGCCTCCAATCATCTCTTCTTTCTGCCA
>JAOWAY010432904.1:0-13780 GCA_028565895.1 Goniobranchus geometricus | reverse complement strand
GAGGGTATTCATGAAGTCTATTCCCTTTGCTGGGGGGTAGGGGGGGATAATAAAGTCTGCTCACTTTGCAGGAAGAGGGAGTGATAATAGCCTATTCACACTGTGGGGGATGGGGGAATGACAAGGTTCAATCACCTTGCGGGGAAGGGGTTGGGGGAATAATAAAGTCTTTTCACTTCTTTGGGATAGCAATAGTGATAAAAGTCCATTCCTTTGCAGAGGGGAGGATGGGTATATAAAATAAAGTGTATTCACTTTGCTGGGGGTAGGGTGGGTATATAAGATAAAGTGTATTCACTTTGCAAGAAGGTTGGACATTGGTCCATTTCAAAAATCGTAATTATTTGGACCACAGAGAACTGTTCCCACCAATTGCCACAAATCTGTGGGCAAATCCCCTGGGTCATTTTTTTCAAGGGATCTTGAGAGCTTTCAAGTCGAGCTTTGAAAATGTTTTTTTTTTTTATATAATGCTAATTTTACTATGTTCTTGAAGCATTTTACAAGTGTTAGTTAACAGGCCTTTTCCAACCAATTACCTCGTCAACTCATGGGGAGTATACAAAGATACTGCCTTTTACAGGCGGGCTTACACTAGTATACTGACAAGATCTTCCTCTACCTATAGTTTGTACTCAATGACAACTGAGTGGGTAATTATTTTGTGGATTTTTAAGTCACTTTTCAACATCGTAGGTTATATCGGTGACACATTAGCCTTAAGGTATAGCACAACTCGAATGATTCACCCCAGTCACAGTATACTGACACATGGCCAACCAGTCTTAGAAGTGTTCTCATTATGCTGAGAGCCAAGCGAGACAGTTACTAAATTGCCACTTTTAAAGTCTTCAAACCTGCAACTCCCGGTTCTGAGGTGGACGCTCTACGACTAGACCATTGAACCTATCCTGAGTGGGGTGAGGAAACATTTTTAAATAGTCTTTCCCAAGGACTAAACAGCGCCAAAGCGCAGCCCGGATTCGAATTCAGCACCTCACGGCTACATTGCCACACTTTCTGTTCCCTTATCCTATGATAGGCAGGGTTTGAGTACCAAATCTCACCAGGGACAGCAGACGACAAACTCATTGATTCCATGCCTATGTTGCACAGGTAAAAAGTATGTCTTTTCCTTCGCCAGTTTGAAATGGCAAAAAGAGGAGTCTATAAAAGAATTTTAAACCGACTGGAATGGCCATTAATGGAATACAGACGAAAAAGAGCCAAACTTATTATGTTTCATAAAACAATCAACGCCCAGATAGACGTTGAAACAGGAGGCCTCCAACAAATGCGACTGGAGTAGCATACAGAAGGCCATAGTCATCAATACAGAGTGCCAATGTCACTATTAAATTAATACACATAGGCAATCTTTCGTCCCATTAACTCTTTGGCTGCCATCGGCTGGGGCAAAAATTCAAAAACTACCATCGACCGCACTGTCGATCTTCATTGGGACTCTAAATAGAGGTAGCATTTATAAACGAAACTGGAAATGTATGAGCCTTTCCATCAATGACTAATTTACTACTTTTAGCTCTTTCATTTCTTCGGGAGGGCTGCTACAATTGGTTTTTACGCGAATTATGAAAGCGAAAGCCTCCCGTTAGTGTCTTACACTGAGACAGAAAAATGAGCTGTGGTCCCAAACATAGATGTCAGCCTTTTTTTCTTGGTAGTCCAAGAGCTAACAATTCAAGTGTGGAATTGTTTACCGGACAAAATTTTTTGTCACAATCACGTACTCAAATAATTTTATACAGATGATTGAGCACATGTAATTTTGATCAAAGCACGGCTTTGCTTTTACAGAGGAACTATTGATATCTAATTCAACCTTGACTACATAGGTGTTTTACAAGTAACCAGGAAGAAGAAGACGAAAAAGAAAGCTGCTTTCCAGGCATTATTAATTTGTACCATTCTGTCCTTTCTCCCATCTTTTCCTTAATAAGTTCATACTTAAACAATCAAATTAAACTTTTTAGTCATCTTCTTCTTTCACATGATGTTTTGTTTGGTTTAATTCCATTCATTTTAGGATAACATTGAACTCGATGTGTTGGGGGACCCTGACCGATATACGGGCGGCGTTCCTATTGACCCATCTCTGACCATTATAAACGTTGCCGTTGATGATGCAGGCGTGTACCGATGTGAAGCCGACAATGGCCAGACCCCTGTTTCCAGTGGCAACACACAGGTCACTGTGTTATGTGAGTACACTTCATGAATATAATTGTAATAATAGAAAAGATATTATATAATGATATAAAAAATAACTATTGCCAGAGTTGATATTATGCTATGAATAATAACTATTGTCAGAGTTGATATTATGATATGAATAATAACTATTGCCAGTGTTGATATTCTGATATGAATAATAACTATTGCCAGAGTTGATATTATGATATGAATAATAACTATTGCCAGAGTTAATATTATGATATGAATAATAACTATTGCCAGAGTTGATATTCTGATATGAATAACTATCGCCAGAGTTGATATTATGATATGAATGATAAATATTGCCAGAGTTGATATTATGATATAGATAATAACTATTGCCATCATTGAAATTCTGATATGAATGATAATTATTGCCAGAGTTTATATCATGATATGAATTAGAACTATTGCCAGAGTTGATATTATGAAATGAATAATAACTATTGCCAGAGTTGATATTATGATATGAATAATAACTAGAGTTCAAAATGTTTTTATATTTTTTTTCGGTACAGATTACATCAAACAAATAATAGCCGAATAAAATTATGTACTATTAAGCCCTACAAGGCTTTTCACCGACAAAAACTATAGCCAGAGTTGATATCATGATATGGATAATAGCTTTTGGCAGAGTTGATATCACATTATGAGTAATAGCTATTGCCAGAGTTGATATTAGATAACTGTTGCCACAGCGTCTTGCACATTAGCAGCATATAATTTCCCTAGTCCATCACACTCCATTTGTATTGTTTCAAAATGTCTTCCCTTCATCCAGATGCACCAAAGATCACCATACAGTCACCTGTGGAGGTAAATCTTGGCAGCCCGGCCATTTTACAATGCTCTGTTAATGCCAACCCAAGCAGTATTACCGTTCAGTGGCAAGTCATTGACCGATTTGGCACTTCAGTCAATGTGGATATCTCACAGCCAGGGTTCAGGTGAAATGCCTTTCTTATTTCTGTGTTGTACTAAGAATATTTACTCTTAAGTTTTAATTTATTAATTTTTTTTTGTGTGCATGTGTGTGTGTGAGAGTGTGTATGTGTGTGTGTTTTTGAACTACAGCTGAAGGTTTTGTGCTTAATTTGTGACGCTGTACATGAGACTCTTAGAAGCTCTCAGGCCTTGTGAGAAAGTGGGGAGGCTGACTTATGGTCATTGACTCTTACCTGCTTTTTATACTCAAAAATCCACACTCTGAAAGCTTTCATATGGTCCATCCTTTTGTACAGACGTGAATGCTGGATGCTGACAAAAGACCTCAAAAGAAGACTTGAAGCAGCGGAAATGTGGTATATTAGAAGAATCATGAGAATATCATGGACTGAAAAGAAGTCAAAGGAAGAAGGATGGAAATGGCCAGGTGCGAAAGATCCCTACTCAAAACCATCAGAAAAAGACAACTGCAATTTTTTTTGGCATGTAAACAGAGCTGATGGAATAGAAAAACAAATTTTGTGTGGAAAGATTTGTGGTACCAAAGGCAGAGGAAGACAACGCACAAAATACACAGACAGTCTGAATAGCTGAACAATGAGGAAAGAATCCCCCACAATGAACTCATCAGAAGACCTGACAACAGAGAGGAATGGAAGGCCATGATTGCCTATGTCGGCAACAGATCTGGCACATGAAGAAGAAGAATAGGAAATTGAAATTGACCTGGAAGTCATATTGATTTAAATTAAGAATTATAGCCAAGTTATTTTAAGTTCAAATGTAGTGTATTGCCTTTGTAATCAACCATCCAATGGAAGCTTGCAGCCTCGGGGTGCACATGTTTACGAGAAAAGCAGGTTATGATAACCTTGACATATAAGTACCCTTCCAGTAAAAACATAAGCTGTGGGGTCAAAGCGTAGGACTTTTATGCGCAAGGTTCTGAAGTCGAAACCAGGCTGCACCGTGGTGCTGTTTAGTCCTAGGGAAAGACTATTTAGACACACTTTCCTCACCCCACTCAGGTGTTATGATTACCCTTACCATAGGCAGAGGAGGATCTTGTCAGTAAAGTAAAGTTAGCCCTGTATCCATGACTGAGTACAGGGGAATTAAGGGTAGAGCCCGAATTTTACTAGGCATACGGCATAATGTTGTAGTTTGCCATTGCTTTCCACGCCGCCTTTACTTCCGCCAAGTCTAGAAAGACCTAGCTAGCCATTTGTACTGCTGGGTGAACAGGGGGCCCCGAAAAAAATTCACTGCCTGTGCTGGATTCGAACTCGGGCCACCTTACATGGCAGTCAGCCGCTCTACCAACGAGCTACCGGGCCACCCTCTAGTCAGTATGCCAGACCAACACCCCTGTAAAACTTCTGCATCTCAGTATACTCCACACAGAGTTGAGAGGGTATTTGGTTCGAAAAGGTTCTGTCGGGTAACACTTGAACAGCACTTTGAGAACAATTCAATGGATTTAGATGTATATGAAAGCTCAGATTTTGTTGTTGCTGTTGTTGTCCATTTTGATAGTCAATTGAAATCAAAGAGAAAGCATCCATCATATGGAGAGAGGCAGAAATATGATCACCAATTTGATAAGACTGATTGTTCACACGAGGAAGTCTTCTGTCTATCTGGGTCAAAAGAGAGCCTTACTAAAAATGTTAAAGATAAACATTGCAGTTATGAAGCATTTACCACCGTTCTAAAAACAGTCTCAAAATGCTTTACAATATCCCTTAGCAGGTACACCCCCTGGGGATTACACAGTAAAGTGCAGAAAATTCAGCACAGCTATACCAGCCTATTATTGCTCGGTACTTATTTAACACCTGAAGCAAGTGGAGCAATTAGAGTTCACCTAGAATAATATTGATTGTGGTGGTATCTGTCATATAAACTGAGTTGGGAACTTGGAACGCAAAAGGCTTTTTATCCACAGAACCTTCAATCACCATATTTGGTAGATGTGTGTGAATGCCTTCAAGGCTTCACTAACAGTTTTGGATTTGTATTTCAATCCGTTTTTTTTTGCATTTATGGGAAATCGTTGTTTGTTCCATCATGTTTTCGCTCAATCAACCGCTCCGTTTCCGCCTCCATTTTTAATTCAACTTCCATCAGGGCAGAAATAGTGCACTATCAATGCTTGTAATATATAGGGATCGAAAATGAAAGCAATTGGGGTCAAAGGGTTTTCATGAGGTACTTTGAAGGGGAAATAGTCACACACATCGGGGAACCAAAAGTGGTGGGGTGTTCCTGTTGAGTAAATAATACTAAATAATGGAAAATAATGTATTGTAGACCTAGATTTCCAATGTCGGCATTTGGAGGTAGTTTATTTGTCCTGTTTCTTTCAAAATTAAGTGCCTACCGGTGAAAATATCTTTCTTCTTGGGGCATAAGAAAGGTTTTTCGTTTGTTTGGTTTTTTTCCATCGTTCTTGTTAATGTAATCATTTCATCTGCATGGCTTTTTTATGTGTTGTCTGTCAAAGGGTAAGACCCAAAATGTTTCGCCTCCTGTCCGGCTTTATGGTTGAGTTGTACCATTTTTTTGTTTTGTTTTACATTATTTTCTCATTTGGGAACCTCTGAACTAGCCTGTCACCTGACTTTTTCGACCGGTGCCAAGATGATCCAAAAGAGTGCAGGTTAATTCTAAAACACTGAACAAACGACAAAATAAATCACATTAAGACTAGCGTTTTCATGTTTTGGGGGATGCGAAGTACATTTTAATGTATGAAACGGGCATTTTTTCTAATTGTCCCTAAAGACTATTTTTTCTCTTTCATATCTCATTCATTATCCTGATTAGTGGAGGGACGTCCAGTATTCCGTCTTTGACCTTTTTAAGCACCACAGCAGCGGACGCTGGCGAATACAAGTGTATTGTCACCAACAGCGAGGGGAGTAGGACAAGCGACCTGATAGACTTGAGGATCAGATGTAAGTTTTACATAAAGTTGTTGAATTTGTTGATGCCATTTGTTACACTGCTAACTACTATATTTACTTCTTCTATTTAAGCTGACTTGCATCTCACGCTAACTGTTTATGTGCATGTTGTGCCGATTGGTTGAGAAACTTGACAGCTTTCAGTATCGTTTATGGGATGCTAACAATAAGTGATTTTCAGTAAAATCACCTTATACCCTCCCCCCTTCCCTTCCTCCTCCCTCGTCGTCAGGGGGGGGGGGGGGGGGAAAGAGTGTTGGAATCAAGTCAGTTTGCCATATCTTATACTTCATTTGTGAAATGCCTTCCACCCCGGATCCCTCCTCAGAAGTGTGTCGATTTCTACTCCTATTTGTGCCAAAATTGGGTTATGCTGGAAGAAGACTGTGGCAGAGAACGGTGTACGACTAAGAATGCAAGAACTTGTAGACAGAGTTGTCAAAGTCTCAACACTTTCTCTTTCCCATTTGACAGTTGCAAAGAAAGCTTGCTCTCGTTGGCTCGAAAAGTCAAGTCTCACTCATAAAGTGTAAAGAATTGAAACAATTCTTTTTTACGCTTGAAATGAGCATGCAGGTGACAGGCACTGACTCAACCGCTGGAATACTAATCCTTTTCATATCAAAATGCATAATATTACTGAAATTGGAATTATAGATTTTCAAAATCAATGTATTAAAAGTAACAAAGTCTAAGCATCCGTTTAAAGTGTTATTTTTTTTAAAGATGGTTGTTTATCATCATTCTTCCCTTCAGGAAGACGCCAAAAGAAAATATCCCCAGTTCTGCTTTGTTTGCTCCGTAAGCAGTTACCTGCGTTTGAAAACAGAGAATAAATGGCAAATGTTTGTGTTCTCTATCGCGGAACATTCGCTGTGTCCTGAACATAAGAAGGGAAATATGCCTCTCTGTCAGTGAAGGATATGACATGCCTCTATGTCAGTGAAGGAAATGATATGCCTCTTTTTTCAGTGAAGGAAATGATATGCTTTTATGTCAGTGAAGGATATGATATGCCTCTATGCTAGTAAAGGATATGATATGCCTCTATGTCAGTGAAGGATATGATATGCCTCTTCGTCAATGAAGGATACGACATGCCTCTATGTCAATGAAGGATATGGCATGTATCTTTCTCAGTGAAGGACATGGCATGCCTCTTTCTCAGTGAAGGACATGGCATGCCTCTTTCTCAGTGAAGGATATGGCATGCCTCTTTCTCGGTGAAGGATATGGCATGCCTCTTTCTCAGTGAAGGATATGGCATGCCTCTTTCTCAGTACAGGATATCATAAAAATGATATGCCTCTTTGTCAGTAACGGATATGATATGCTCCTTTCTCAGTGAAGGATATGGTAGGCCTCTTTCTCAGTGAAGGACATGGCTTGCCTCTTTCTCAGTGAAAGATATGATATGCCTCCTTCTCAGTGAAGGAGATCGCATGCCTCTTTCTCAGTGAAGGATATGATAGGCCTCTTTATAATTGAAGGATTTAAAATGCCTCTTTCTCAGTGAAAAATATGACATGCTTCTTTCCCAGTGAAGGATATGATATGCCTCTTTTTCAGTGAAAGATATGGTACACCTCTCTCTCAGTGAAGGATATTATATGCCTCTTTCCCAGTAAAAGATATGATATGCCTCTTTCCTAGGGAAGGATATGACATGCCTCTTTGTCATTTAGTGATACAATAACACCCTTTATCAGTGGGGGGATATAATATGCCTCTTTGACATCAAGTGATACAATGTTTCCCTTTGTCAGTGACAAACATAATATGCTTCTTTGCCCACTCTTTAAATTTGACCTAGAAATGGCATTAAAATGAACCCTGAGCTTGAATTTGTCATTTTCAGATGCTCCCACAACTGTGAACATTTCTTCCACCAAGTTGACTCTGGATGCAGGAGAATCTTACACACTGTCTTGCACCACTGATGGATATCCAGCACCAACACTCCGCTGGTCCCAAGATGGAAATGATATTGCCGGCAACATAAATTCTTTGGTACGGGTAGCAACATCAGACGACAACAATGCACTGTTTACGTAAGTAGATGAAAGAGATTTCCAGTCATATCTGTAAGGATCAACAGGGGTGGGAATGTGTGTGTGTCTGTGTGTGTGTTGGGAGAGGGGGTGGGAATCTTGTACTGAAAGTCTGCTTTTTATGTAGTGAAGTAAGAAAGATATTTCTTGTTACATTTCGGGGGTAGGGTACACAAGAAATACTAAATTCTGTAAAAAAGACTTTTTAGTTGGTGATAGAAAATGAAAGAGGAAAGTCTCTTGCATACAAATTTCTTTTGTTTATACAAGGGAGAATTGTTACATAATTTCTTTTGAATTGGTGAATGGGAATAAATATCTAAGAGAAAAACAGAACATTGAAATCAAGAGCATAGAAGAAATTACTCATATTAAAAGTGGAAATTATGGAAGTGGCAACTAAGCTGAGTGTCTAGTCTGTTTTTATCTTTTTTTTTCTTCTGTACAGTTGCACTGCAGCAAATGTCATTGGAAGCGCGGCTGATTCTTTGACTTTGAATGTGGAATGTAAGTATGGTTTTTATTCATGTTTTGCCTTGCAGACAGTTACCATACTTATACCATCCCGGTTATCGTTGTTGTCATGGAGTAATCATAAGATCAGTAATGGAGAGGGTTCTAAGTTTGACTCTCAGCCTAATAGTCTACCTGATGTAATAACTAGATTTTGAATGGGAGATCTTATTAGTGAGATCTTCTGCTCGTAAATCTTTGCCATTTCCTGCAATGCATTTAGGCTTAATGGAAGTGTGCCAAGCCATATAAAATATTTTTTGAAAGGGGAAATGAGTTTAATTAGGTAAAGTTATCATGTTTTTTTTTCTATCTTCGTCATTATCATTAGATAAAATTATCATGAGGCTGTCTACTATCTGTCATTATGGTCCGATAAAGTTATCATAAGGCTATCTGCTATTTGTCAATATGATCAGATCAAGTTATAAGGCTATCAGCTATCTTTGTCATTGGGATCTGATAGATTTATCATAAGGCTATCAGCTATCGTTGTCATTGCGATCAGATAAGAGTAATCATAAGGCTATCAGCTATCTTTGTCATTGTGATAAGATTTATCATAAGGCTATCGGCTATCTTTGTCACTGTGATCCGATAAGAGTTATTATAAGGCTATCAGCTATCTTTGTCATTGTGATAAGACTCATCAAAAGGCTATCGGCTATCTTTGTCATTGTGATCAGATAAGAGTTATCATAAGGCTATCTTCAATTTCAAATTGAGCAGCTTATTTCACACTTGAAAAAGGCAGAATAAGGCCACTTTTTTTTTTAAGGACATAGTTTCAAGACTTGAAAAAGTCTTCAACTTTGTGATTGTCGCCTGTGATTTGAAAAAAAAGAATCGTTCTCAGATTTGCTTCTTATCTCAATTACAGCCTGCGACTGAAAGTTGCATTTTATGCATGGGCATGCACTCAAATTTCTAAATTTCTAAATTCTTAAAACTTCAGTTAGCCAACTGGAATCGCAAAAATCGAGATTTGTAGAATTTGCATGAGTTGCTAATGTGGGTGTTCTTATGAAGGGGTTTATTTTGCACGAATCTTGCAGACTTGAATTATGTTTAAAGAGTCTTTAAAGAATTTATGAACAAATTTTTTTGATATACATTACCTTGAAATGTCCCTTTGAAGCCATGAAGAAACTTGACAGTATTCTACTAAAGTTGATGCTGTCAGATTCATTTCAGCCCATGTGTGCCATCTCAAAAAAATTGTTTTCCTCAGATTCTCCAGAACCTACCGTTGATATACCACAGAACTTGACATCTCCGCTTAATGGCCAAGTGACCTTGACTTGTGCAGTGAGGGCAAACCCTCTGCCCATCACCTATGAGTGGTACAAGGCAGGTAACAGAATCGATGGAGAAACTGGCCAGACCTTGGTTGTCACATTCAACTCTGATGCTGGTAAGAAACCAACCCCAGGAATGATAGAAAGAATTTATACAGCTCTTAACTCCATAGACATAGGCTCTAAGCACTTATCAAACTTGTTGATGATAACAATATTCCTAGAGTCCCAGCAAGGAGGGCAAATGAAAAGGAGAGAATATGAAGAAGTATTTGCTGTTCAGAGAATCTCATACTATATTTTCATACTAGACAAAACAAAAGGTACGACTTTGGAGATATTAATTCTGTTAGCTTATCTCATTTTTATCACTATTAACTTTCTCGTTTGGCTTACAAGGCAATTTAGAAATGAAACTTGGAGGAAACTTCTTTTTAATCTTTCACCTTTGACCTCGTTCCTCTTTTCACAGATTTTGGGTCCTATTCCTGTTCAGCAACAAATCCCAAAGGTACACAGAATCCAGCGGTGACATTCCAGGTGACGAAACAAACGACACCAGGTTAGTTTTTGTACAGAAATCTCCTTGGCTTCTGCCTTCAAATGTTTGTTTTGTATTGCATCGTTTGTATGTCTGCTGTCCAAGCTTCTATTGACTCTGTCAGGCCCTCTTGTCATCTTTTGTAATGCTCTCTTTTGTGTTCTCAGAGGGGAGAGTTTTGCCAGGAGAATCGACTATCCCCCAGTCATGTGCATTGCATGACTTAACCTTTGGGTTTGGCGATTGTATACAAAATCACTCATACCTGGGTCATGCTGACACGTGCTATTTTGTAATATGATACAGCTTTGACCTTGCACACTGGGAAGCACTCCAGCATAATATGGAACTCATAGGACCCTGACCCTACTTAATTGAACATTTTTATGTTCCAAATAAGGGAATTGACCCGCAAGAAGTCTTTAATATAACTTAAAAGAGCTACCAATGGGGCCGGGTAGCTCAGTTGGTAGAGCGGCTGACTGCCATGCAAGGTGGCCCGAGTTCGAACCCAGCCGGCAGTGAATTTTTTTCGGGGCCCCCTTTTCACCCAGCAGTAAAAAATGGGTAGCTAGGTCTTTCTAGACTTGGCAGAAGAAAAGGCGGCGTGGAAAGCAATGGCGAACTACCACATTATGCCATATGCCTAGTATAATTAGGGCTCTACCCCTAATTCCCCTATACTCAGTCATGGGTTTTGGACTAACTTTACTTTACCAATGGGGTTGCAAGCTATTTTTAACCTTTACCCCAGCTCCCGGCTTTGCTATCAAGCATTGAAGTGGGGCTTCTCCAACCAGCAAGCATGACCCTACTTTCGCCTATTGTTAGGCCCATTCAACTGGTTGCCTTTTAAAGAATTGACCCGGATGAAGTCATAGCTATAATTTAAAGGCCAGCCAATGGGATCACAAGTTATTTCAATCCTTTACCCTACTTCATGGCTTTGTTATCGAGCAGTCAAATGGGGCCTCCCCAGCCTGCAACATGTGTCTAGGCCTACATGTTTGCCTTCATTCTGCTCATTCAACTGTTTGCATTGTGTGCGCCAGTAAGGTAACAACACTCCCTCCACTATTGTGACTTGTATTTTTATTCACTCCATTCTTTAATCATTCGTTATTTCCCTATGAAATGAAGGTTTTACACCTGAGTAACACCATTCCTCTGCCACACTGCCTTGATCAGTAAAATCTAAATACGTCAGCAGCCAGTGACCACCTGATGTCAGTGCCAGTAAAATGGCGGAAGCTGCTGGAGTTAAAAATACTATCAGGGTCACTGTCTACCTAGATGGACCAAGAACTTTTGTTCACAAAGGGTAGTAGAAAATCCCGGGTACTTACGGTATTGACAGTCTGGGGCTTGACGGCCATTGATAATTAGTAATGACTTTTAGAGTGATGAAGTGCTGTATATGCCTATTTGTTTCAATAGAGAAACTGTCATTCGTCTGGACCATATCAAAGGAAATATAAGGAAGAGCAAAACCTATGCATTTCCATCCTCAAGAGTAGACGTCCATCTTCACTCTTTCCACTCTTGCACCGCTGTTTTATGGAACTATCTTCCTACCCTCATCAGACAACTTCAGGAAACCAGTAAATTTACTAAAAGTATAGATCAAGTTACAATAAGAGAAAATTGGCTTAAAATCAAAAGCAGGAGACACTGCCAATCTTGACTATTGCTACACCCTGTCACCTTTACTTGTCCAAAGAAGCTGTGCCAAGATGAATTGAAGTAGAAGTTGAAGTGTGCAACTTCTGTTCCTCATCTGAAAATCTTTTCTACTTCTTCTGTTATCTCCCTTACTTTAATCTTACCTTTCGTCTGACTTTTTCTATGGGCGTTAAGATGATCTTTGTTGTCGAAAAGAGCCCTAAAACGGCCAAACAAACAAAAAATTCAATGTACATATTTTTTTCTTTTCCACATCCTACCTCGTCTTGTGCTGGACAACAGTTCTACCGTCCAATGTCAGAGTGAGCTCCTCTCCCTCACCCCCACTGACTGCTGACACGAACTTCACCTTGACCTGTCAGGCCGATGGCTTCCCAGCGCCGACTTACACTTTACAACGTCAGACCTCATCTGGCACCTTCACAACGGTCAGCACATCAGGCACCTACACGCGAACGGCAGAACCGGAAGACAACACGCTGTTTAGGTATGTATTGATGTAAAGTAATCTCTGTCATGATGATACTTACACTTTACACCGTATTGGTTTGGTTTGATTACATGCTTGCATTATTCCAGCGATGTCATTCCAGTAATGTCTACAGCACAGAGGAGACCAACTTTTGATCACAAGCCATACTTGTCTTGTGTCACTGACGTCATTACTGCCTTGGAGTTCAATTCCATCATTTTGGCATCTCTTTAAACGGTTCTCTTTAGAGTCCCTTGGGGACTGCCTCTCTTTCTTGTGCCCTGTATCTCCTATTAAAGGGCTTGTCTAGGGATATTAGAATTGCCTCTTCTGCACTGACGGCCCACAAAAGTTCATCATCTTTTCCTAATCAATTTGGATACCAGCATTTGACTTGACATGTTGCCAGGGAATTAAGCCACGTACATTCCTTCCAGATTATCTCAGAGGACTCAGTGCGGGCATGATGGAAGTAGGAGGATGTAAAAAGAGAATAGATACAGACAAGGAAAAGTGGATGCAGCCATTGTTTCCTTTTCCAACTTGCATGAATAGCTGGCAACGGGCTTGTTCTGTCTTCTCCTAAACTGAAGCAGTAGCCATAAAACCAAATTTGAAAGGGGAGGTCGAGGGGAGTAGTAATGATAATAATAATATTTACATAGCGACCCCTCTGATTTTAGCTCAAGGCATTGAACAATTGAAAATAATAACAGTAATAACATTTGTACAAGCACTAACATGTCTAGAAATTTGTTAAAAAGACAAATGTACACATCAAACTGAGGCTATGAATAAAGTACACTTTTGCAACATTATGAATATAAAAGTGGGTATTTGTATATACATTTAAACCAAATTCAGTCAATATTTGTTAGGATGGTGCCTTTGTCGCCTTTTTCAAAATACATGAATAGCTGGCAATGGGCTTATACTGTCGCTTTATTCCTCCTGGAGTAGTTCTCAGGAACCACACAAGGAATGAAAAAGGGAGCTTTCCTACTTCCGTTGATGTCTGCCCGCAAAACAAGCAGACTGAGCCAAGCTCATAAAGAAACTAATATAGA
>JAOWAY010432793.1:0-13781 GCA_028565895.1 Goniobranchus geometricus | reverse complement strand
GTGAAAAATAAAAAAGTTATGATAAAACGGAGCTTAATTATCAGCCCGCCCTCGTATTAATCCAATCTGAAAAGGCTTAGTTCAGAGTAAATAAAAAATAAAAGCATGTTTATAATAACTAGTACAAAATATGTATTAACGGTGTGCTTCTTCTGCTGATTTTAATATTCCAAATTTGTGGAATCATCTATTTTTTTTGTATTTGGCTCCTATTTATATATTGCACTATATAAGACATTTGTTTATCTCCTCTTTATTTTCAGATCATACTTTTTTTCCCTTATCCTCAGCATTAATCACTGTGTATGGTAATAATTAGACAAGTGGCAGATCCATCCCCCTCGGAGAAATGAATGGTGACACCCTCCAGTTCCTTGTTGGCTTCTGAATGATCAAAATAAGTAATTCTCTTGAACCATGGCTAGATTTGGATTTCATCTTTATAGAGACCTTTAAATCTGCACAAGCTTCTCATCTCCGGATTCTGTTGAGTCCTCAAACTCATTGGAGCGACTGTTTGCCATCTTCTCTTTAATATGGTCGGTTTGTCTACATCTTCACCAAGTGCTGTATCATCATGATTTTATTTTGCCATTTGATTTCATATATTTTATTCCAGTTTTAAAAAATTACATTATGTAATGTTGAATTTACTTCACAATTTTTTAATACTTCATGACAGCCTGTTGCTGGTGCCAAGGCAGGTCACAGGTAATAGGCACGAGAATAATGACATAAAAACAATTTTCTCAATGTCTTCAACTTACTGTGAGTGGTACTTCCACGGGTAAATAAATTGTAAGAAACGTGATTTGAAACTTCAACAATTTAATGAGAAATCAATCAAATTAAGGCCTTTCTGTCAACACTTCTAGATCTACGTTTAACAAAATTCTCAAGGATCTGTTGCAGTTCACTTTCATACCAAGAATTTAAAGTACTTTCAAAGAATCCTCTAGAATGGGAACATTGTAGAAATATCTCACGTATTCAACAAAATTCAAGGACTAAACGAATGACGCA
Source organism: Goniobranchus geometricus (assembly GCA_028565895.1). NCBI lineage: Eukaryota > Metazoa > Mollusca > Gastropoda > Nudibranchia > Chromodorididae > Goniobranchus > Goniobranchus geometricus. The sequence goes on along the minus strand of JAOWAY010432793.1, from coordinate 12,758 downwards.
AATCTAGAATACACCAGTCGATCGGAGAAATCCTTTGAGCCTACATTTCGTTTCCCAATTCTAAAAATAAAGTTACATCTGATTTTACACAGTTCACAACATAGAGAGCTAGGACAAGCCCATAATTACAAGTCTAGTAGATACAAAATACATAACTTTCATGACATAAGATGTTACAATGTCACCATTCTGTCTTCAGTGTACCTGATGTGTTAATATTATTAGTACATGTATTCCCTTTATCAAAACTTGAAATAATGGGGGTGGTGGGGATGTCTTTAATTCTAAGGCTCTTTGCAAATATAATCTTTGCATGTTCTAGAAGAAAGTCTTGGGAATGAAGTAGAGTTCAGAGGATTTTTCACAATGTTCATTTGAACTGGGGTATCAAAAGATGACAGACAATATAAGTCTTTTAACAATTTTATTAACTCCTGAGAAAACAAATCTGCTTCCTCAACATAAGATTTTCGTTTCACTCAAAGAATTCAAGTTTCTAAGGTTTATAAAAGAATTGTCTTAATAACTCAAAATTGGGGAATTTTCAATTTTGCTAAGTTCATAGTTTTTTAAATGTTGTGTCTTGAACTTTAAAGGGTAACATTATCTAAATGGAGTGCTGAAACAAGCTTAAATTTGTCATTCTGATTAATTTGATATATGACGTCTTTATGTGCTGGAAGAAAAGTTATGGAACTTTGACAAAAGCATTTTTTTTTTTTAACAGTCTCAAAGCGCTTAACAATAATTTATCTTCTAGTAGGAATACTCCTGGGGAATATACAGTAAAGTATAGCACATTCAGCACAATACCAGCCTATTGCTTATTTAACACCTGAGTTGAGTGAAGCAATTTGGGTAAATTTTCTGAAGGGAAAAAAAAAAACCCAATTTGTCGGTTGCAGGAATCAAACTCGGGATCACCTTTGACAGGAAATACGTTTATTTTGGTTTTCTGGGATCCATTTTGGCCTGCACAAACATAAAAATGTGTGGCCACTCAAGAGTTTTTAAGACTCTTTAATGCCTTTTGCTTAACCTTGGTAGGTGGCACATTTTTCCATTTTCTCGATTTTGGATGAAATTTTCAAAATTTCAAACTGCCATAACTTTTTCAATTATCAAGCTATTGGGACAAACTATGTACCATATTTACCAGAATCAAAAGATCTGCACGTTTGTTACATTTATTAATTAATTCCTAAAAAGAATATATTTTTTCTAGTTTGGATATTAACAACAACAAAAAATCTGACGATAAAATTTACAATTTGATTGACGATTTCCCATACGCTTTGAAAAAAAAGCAAACTGTGCTCCATGGAAACAATAGGAGAAACTTGAAAGAGGGTCCAATTTCAAAGATTTAAAACTTTGATCTCAAATATCCATTCCAACTTCTGCTTCCAACCATTCACAAAACATGCTAAACAAAGACACCATGTCTAAATTGAGTCAAACTGAGGTCATATTATGGTCAAGGACTTAGAAGGCAAGAGAAAAATAGGCAGAAATTATAGCCTTGAATAGCCTCTATGCAAAGAAATAAAATTAGCTAACTAGCATTATTTCCCCTTGATCAGTATATTGAATTTCTGAAGGCAGGTCCGACCCAGTATAACAAAAGGCTGCTGGTGGACACAGTGTGTTTCACAATGGCGAAGTTGGGCGGTAAACATCACACATTACACTGCAGGAAAAAATCAGTCATAGGTGCATAGTAAAACGCTGCCACCCGCCTGCTCAGTTGATAAGCACAGCCTGTTACACTACAGGTAACAAAAGATGGCAGCTGCAGTGTAGATAGAGCGTAATAGTCTATCACATTGCAAGCGCTTATACCCACCATTATTGAACATCTTACAAAACTATTTGGTACGAAAAGCAATCATTTTAGTTTGGTACTCAACTATAAATGTAATCTTACCTTGCAATATTATTATCTTTATTATTGGTCCTATTTTGTTATTTTTATCTTTAACTTATTCTGGGCAAATCATGTGTCATCTATAATGATAATATGTTATATTCCTCAGATGTGTTATTTTAGAAAGAACATAGCATTAAACAGCTGATGCGTAGTCATGCCTTGTATTGTCTTTGACCAGTACTTCTCAAAGGCGTCAAAAACTTCTTCGACAATGAAAATTCTTGCAAATAGTTGCAGCTATCCGAAATTCGGGGCATAGGAAAGAGAGGAATAAAGTTTAACCCAAACTGGACCAAAATAATCCTTCCACATTTGTTCAACACGCTGTCTCGAAGCTGGTAGACAATGAGTGTTAAGCGATCTGATATGTGAGGTGGTAAATACTGAGCTTTAGGCTATGAGCAATTCATAGCTGCACCTATAGCGTGTTATATTGCAGCCAAGGACTTCAATAACCCAGTAACAAAATGAATTGCAAAAAGAATCTGGCAATATACAAATAATCAACTCATACTATCAATACGCACTACACAACACTGATATGTCTCTCACCATGAAATTTCTTGTCCAAAATCATTTGCGACAACTTCTTTTCAACAGTTCCCTGCACAGAAAAACAATAAGGCTTTTGAGGAATTTTGAAGGTCATCACAAAGCAGACATATAAGGAAACAATAATCTGCAATGATAAATTTCATTCTATTTACATGACTCAAAAACACAGGTCCTGAGAGGATTTCTTTTTTTACAAATGCATTTGTAAAGTTATCGACAGCTGAAATAAACATGCAAGAAGTAGACAAATTTTTTTCTCTTTAAATCAAGCCCTTAAAAATGCCTTTGGAAAATAGGTTATGATGTACAAAAAAATGCCCCTTTCATAAAACAATTTGCCTTATCCTGTCTGTCTTCTAAGTCACCATACCAAATTTTGTGGATTTATGTTGAATAGGCTTTTTTTATTTCAAAACTGACAAAGTACAATGGAGTGAGGAATAAATCTATGAACGATCGTTTTTTGCATTTGTAAAGAAAATTTTGAGTTTGATATGTTTCCGTGTCATTCTGGGCAGAAAAGTGTTTAATGTAGTCTGAATTTATTGATAGCTCACTCATGGACCCTTTAAAAGAAAAACAAAAACGCATCAAGCCTCTAGGAAAACTGTGTTTCAAAGTGCAGAATCACCAGAAAGATAATGTACGAAATTCAATGAAAAAACAAATATATTGACAAAGACAAATAAAATATTTCTTTCAAAATAAGTAAAATCATATGTACAATAGGACCTCTGTTATTGAGAAACCTCTGGGAAATTGAAAAATCCTCCTAATTTCCCAGGAAGAGGCTCAGACCGATGGAGGTGTCACCAATGCAATCAAGCCAATGAATACACGTCTTTAATTGGTCAGCCAAGTTTGAATATCTCTGCAGCTCTTCCCCTTACATTCATTTCAACCACTGACCGAAAACACAAGGCTGACTGAACAACCTTTCAGGTGCCGGTCATAAAAATGTAGGTGACATATTGGTTGAAACCGCCCTGTCATGCACTGACGTCAGCAACAATTGCAAACTGGCAAGCGACAGACTTCATGACACAGCTTTATTATCCACTAGATGACATCTTCACAGAGTTCTTTTTCTTAGTTCGTCCCATTACTTGATGAAACAAGCTGACTGTCATTCATTGCAACACTCTATGAACTTGGGTGTTGGCATAGCCTCTTCTTGATTTGTCTGTTCAGACGATTTTCTTTATTCTTTTTGTTGTCTAATAATAACAGACTGTCATGTTCATGTGAGACATTGTGGTGAAAATGTTAAAAATTGTACTTGAAATTTTTTTGAAATTAAGAAAACACTTGACAAAATCCTCCCAATTTGCCAGAATGTTGTCCCAATTAGATATGTAAATCATATAGGAAAAAATTCCATTCCCTGAAATTTCGTCCCAATTTCCCTGGTTTCCAGATTCCCAGGGGTCCCAATAACAGAGGTCAATCTGTAGAAATTTTGACAACTGTCCTTTAGGAAAAAAAAGGAAGAAAATTGTTTAAGTCATTTGAATGACACATGAATGGGAAAAGGGGGGAAAAAATCAGGTAACTTACAACTGGCAATTTGATGAGATTGGCAACATGTACAACCTGAACCTTGGAGAAAGGTTCAATGATGCGGCACAGATTTTGTTCTAACAGATTGTCATAAAGAGTCTTTAAGTGGGCATTCACAATGGGGTCTTCCTCAAGTTGGCTTTGGTAAGTAGCTAATGTCTGTTGACAAAAAGTAAATATAAAAAGAGTGAATTGAGGTAAATATGTCAAGAAGTGAGGAGAGAGTTAATCCTGAGAAAATGTTACAGCATTTTCTCAACAGCAAAGCATAGTAACTCAAATGGTATCAATTTGATAATAAAGACATAATATTGCGATCATAAGAAAATAGTAATAAGACAAAAGGCAGAGAAAAAATCCAAAAGGAAGAACATTTAATACAGATATAAAAAAGAAACCATATACAAAACAATAGATTCCAGCCTCTGTTAAGTTCAAGGGACCTTTTCATGCAGCTATACTTCCAAAAAATAGTGTTGAAGATTTAAGTCATAGCTCTTCAAAGCAAAAGGGGAGCGGTTGCTCAACGATAGAGCATTGACCTGCGGACACATGAACTCTTTCTTTAAGTAAGAAAATTTACCACTGTTGCTTCACTCGATCCAGGTGAAAATGAGTGCAGCTATGGCTGGAAAAGTACTCTGCAACAGACTTACTAGCATCCTATTCAGACATTGTTAAAGTTTGTCACTGTCCTCCTTTGAGACCAAGATTAGAGCCGATCTGACTTGAAAAGAAGTACTAAAGTAGATTACTGCTAGAAGTGAGAGGAATACATAACACCAGCTCAAAGAAAGCTGACAATTTTAGAGTAAATTTTGCGATTGCTGTAAATCAAAATTACCAAAGACTCTTTCAATTTTGATTGGTCAGAAGCAGCTGTCTACATAAGTACCAGCAGCCAAATTCTATAAATAAAACTGCCGGTCCTCATTGTTCAATAATGGGGCACACAGAATTGAAAGCAACGAGATAAACACAAATCTTGCAACAAAGATGACAAAAAAGTGAAAGAGGGGAGAACACATGAGAGGCTTAAGAAATCTGACTCGAAAAAAACTTCTACAATTACTTGAAGGCAAAAGACTACATAACATCAGCTCCTAGATAGCAGATTTTTTGTCTGAATTTTGTAAGTGCTCTAAATAAACATTACCAAAGGCTCTTTCACTTTTAATTGGTCAGAAGCAGCAGTCTACTTAAGAACCAGAAGTCAAATTCTATAAATAAATCTGTGGGTCCTCATTGTCCAAAAATGGGGCACACTGAATTGAGATAAATACAAGGCTTGCATCACAGACAAGAGACAAAAAAAGTCAAAGAGGAGAGAACAGATAGGCGACCAGAGTGATCAAGAGGAGAGGCCCCTACAGCATAAGAAGCGACAATTGCAAGCCACATGTCACATGTGTTGGCTACCCGACATGAGTTGTTACCCTCAACAAGACATCTTAAGACTGCAAAATGTACAACTGTGAGAGTGAAAGTGTCATCTGTGCCAAAGTCTAGAATAATTTTGGAGAAATTAAGAAGGGTGGAAAGAGTAAGGATGTTACAAATTGAATCAATACTTGTGTGATTTTGTATTGCTATCATGTGTGTTCATCTACATCCTATATCTTTGACTTTGTTACATAATATGTATGTAGGACATGCCTTCTCATTTCTCTTTATAAGATATACAGAATTTGAATTGCATTAATTGAACTCCTTTATTATCTAATTCAATTTTCTGGACCTTGATTTGTCTGGAAAGTCTAATCCTTATGAATGAAAGAAAAAATAAAGCCACCTGTCTAAAAACTGCTTGATAATTTAAAAAAAAAAAAAAAGAAGTGAAGACTGTTGAACTGGAAATAAATATAGGGAAAAAGCAAGAAAATCCCCAAAAGTGAATCCATTTATGTGCATCATAATATACCTTTTCAAAGTCAGCGAGAGATCTTTTGTGGCTGGCTTGTGCAATGCTTTTCATGGCCTCAACTTCAGGCCCACTGTATTTAAGAGCCAGTTTTCCACTTACGATGGCTTGGACTTCATCAGCTCTGATAATCCGACAAATACAAAATAACATTAAAAGCAGATCCATATACTACCGTTTATCTTCAACATTTCAAGAATTGCTTGATAAAGGTCCCCTCTTCATACCTCAAGTAAAGCAGGAGTCTAAGAGAGCTACCTAATTCATTTTCAAGAGAATAGATTTAGTTCTACAATGTTACATGAAATACCAGCTTCAATAGGTATGAAGTTGTGTGTAATATTGCTTCTTTTTTTTCACGAGAGGATATGTCATCTTAACAACAATTATGAAAAAAAAAGTTCAATTTAATGTGGGCACAGCTTACGTGTTGAGCATAATCTTGCATAACAGCATGTATTTGAGAGAGGTAACTGCTTTTGGACTGTCTATTGAGTCATAACCCTCAAAGGCTTCATAGAAATATGAGTAGGCAGTTTTGAAATCTCGCTCATCAGCCGCATGGAGAATTCCTGAAAAAATTAGAAACGAATCCTCATCAGCCATGACAATAAAATAGTTAAAGTTTTTGGGTCAATCAGTCTTTTTGAAGTAAAATCATAACAAATTACATCTTGACACAATTCAACAATAGATCTAGAAATGGTGGTACATCTTTGCCTATGCATTGCGGATTTATACACTCCTTTTATCAACCATTACTAAAGCAAGGACAATCACTCAGGAATTGTGCATAAATAAAATGTGTGCTCATTATTTCTTCCAGTTTCCGTGCTGAGTCCATAGGAAGCAAGATGTCTCTCAAATAAAACACTTAAGATACTGACTTGAGATATTAGAATGTTATTTAGGCATATTAATACCAAGAAGTTCCTTAAAATGAAATATACATTCATTCAATTCTTTTTAATGGTATACTTCATATCATGAAACTGACTGAAACAAAAAAATTCTTCAACCAAGACTTGTCAAGAAGACAATGAATCTGTAGAAGAGCACCATAATATTATGTACTATTACGCAAGTACAATCTAGGCTTGGTAAAATAAACCCCTGCGTTTGTAAGAATTAACTTTTCTTTTAATTAAGGAATCCCTGACCAAAGGTTAACACATAAACCGTTGCACGGAAAGGTCTGAGGAAGCACAGTAATATAAATTCAGTGCATTGAAATGACACTACAATACAACTAAAGAGCTTATGACGAGATATAAAAGCCGACCAATGTAGATGGTGCTTGTATCCTATCCTTCTTCTTGAAAGATGTAAAAAGCTTTAGTCTCAATATAACAGCCATGCGTTCGTGTCTACAAATCACCAGACAATCAAAAAACACAAAAAACAGACTTTCCAAGTGCAATGATGTGTTCAGGTTCAAAATCACAAATAAAAAAAAACAAAGTAAAGATGGCATTTATATAGTGCATGTTCAAAGGTGTATCCATGCTCATGGTGCTTTACAAAGGCATTTTACTTTCCTGACCGACAGCAACACAGAACATTTAGAACAAGACTTGCAGCCTATTCCCGCACGAACATATTTTTCCAGAGACAGCGCTGGCTTAACACCAGGTACTCATTCACACTTGTGTCAAGTGAAATAAGCATAGTGAAATGCCGTATCTAAGGACACAACGCCTCTGACTTTGCTGCATTTAGCAAGGTTCAAACCCATGCGGTCACGCCAGCTTGTACTGACCATGTCGAATGCCTCTTCACTCTCAACGCATGCCGAGACGTGATCACCCTTAGCCACGGACCCCCACTAATGTTCGGATAAGACTTCTATAAGTAATCGGAACAAAATCCGCCCCCACCCAAACTGTTTTGGATTACCATGGAATTCAAATTTCGAATTTCTTAACTAGACTGCATAGATCTTTGTCTACTTAGGAGAATGCTTCATTTTATTTTGAACTCGGTACAATCTATATCCCAACACACCTGATTGTTGATCCAAAGCAGCTTGTAATTTGGGTGGGCAATAAATACCATTTGCCGTGGTTCTACCAGATGTTAAGGCAGCCCTAAATAAATTGTAAAAATTACATGAAATTAGCAACAACAAAAAACCAAACATTTTTGTAAACATTTTGCAATATTGTTGTTATTTTTTAACCCAGTTCAATTCAATCTGAAAAGTTTAATAGGCATAGAATTATGAGAAAAGAAAAAATATCCCAATTGGTGCCCATATGCACTAGCTTCCATCTGTTGCCATAGGACCCTGTACGGCAGGGCTTGGTTTTAGCCTTTCTAAGTATACAAGACTTGATTTGTCTCTGTCTGAATAGATGTTCACAGAAACTAATCATATGATGATCATGTTGATGTCTATATGACATCCTTAAGCTTTCGCTTTATGACATGCCATTCACTTCTCTGTTTAGATGATCTCAGGAAGTTCATGCTATTGCTTTTCTGCTTTTTGTTTGTCATCCAGTGATTTAACCTCTTCAAATATGTCATCCTCTGACTGCCTCTTCTTCTTGTCTCCTCAATTTTTTTCAGTTGAGGCTAGTTGTTCAAGTTTCCCATGTGCATTTATATGACCTAAAATCTTCCGTTGTCTTTTTCTGATTGTTTTTAGCAATGATCTTTCTACTCCTGCTTCTTCCAGTACTGCATTGTTTCTTTTCTTTCCATGAGATTCTTAGCATCCTTCTCAGAAACTACATATCCGCGGCTTCCAGTCTTTTCCTACTGCCAGTTGAAATATTTAAGCATTCACAACCATAAAACAATACTGACCAGACATAAGCTTTGAATACCCTTGCTTTGGTCTCCATTAAGATATTCCTATTTCTCATGAAAGAGTTAATTCTATTGAAACTGTCTTTAGCGACTGCAATTCTTTTTTTTTATTTCTGTCACATTTACCATCTGTGATTATGTAACCAAGATATTTAAATTTCTGGACTTGCTTTATTTTCTCTCCTTTGTTTGTAAGATTACAAATGGGATTTACTGACTTTTTGGAGACTACCATGCATTGTCTTTTTTTCCTGTCTCTTTGTAGTTACCATATATTGTAATTCATTGTACTTATTGTTCATTTTAAATGCCTGTTTCCCTTTTCACCAACTTTTTTCCATCTGAAAATCTTTTCTAATTCTTCTGTCCTCTCTCTTACTCTTCAATAGCCTTTCGTCTTAATTCTTCATCAGATGCTACGTTGACCTAGTAGTAGTAGTGTCAATAATGTGCCCTTTGTGAATGAAGCAAACTTGGTTTAAAATCATCCGGCAGCGAGTTTTTTTGGCTCCTCTTTTAAATTAAACTGCATTTTAAAGTTAAACTATTGAAAAGATTAAATTTAAGAGTTGGAATACTCTTTTATTTCAGGAGAGCCAACCCCAATCTCCTCACAAGGATCTGATCAAAACTCTTGCCGTTGATGACGTGGAAATTCTTCAGCATTCTTTGGAGTTACTTCAAAGAGAAGAAAGTCAGCTTTGAAAAAGTTTGTCCTTAGGGATATTGCTAGGGTTTTAAGTGTGTGTATATGTGTGTGTGTGTGAGAAAGAGAGACACAGAGACAGACAAACAGACAGACAGAGACAGAGAGAGACAGACAGAGAGAGACACACACACACACAGACAGACAGACAGACAAAAAAAAAGACATACAGACACAGAGAGAGACAGACGAAGACGCACAGACAGATTCAGAGAGGCAGACTGTCAAATAGAGACATATAGAGAGACAGACTGACAGACAGCAGATAGACAGAAAAGAGAGAGGAGGCAGAGGCAGAATGACTTGAGACTTAAATTCACTGCCTATGCCAGATGAATGCATATATGACATGAGAATGATTGATAAGAAAAATTGTAGATAACAGTTATCTTAGACTGACACTGTGTGCTGCCTATGAAAATGTTATAATACACTTTTTTTTATTTTTTTTTAGGCCTTTTCTCTTTTTATTCATGAAGCCAAGTCTGTGATATGTTAATATCAAGGGTTTTGTATGAAAAGTTACCCAATAAAATATTTTTTCACCAATGAATTTGTATACTTAGCCTTCAATTCTATTGCACAAATAAAATCTGGATTGTCTAAAACAAGTCCAAATAACTTGAAATGAAGTTTTCACATAATATATTTTTTCATTTATTCGTGTAGTCTGTAGTGGAAAAATTTAACATCCCTTGTACCTTGAAATGAAGTTTTCACATATTATCTTTTGTTCCTTTATTTGTGTGGTCTTTAGTGGAAAATTTAACATCCCTTGTGACTTGAAATGAAGTTTTCACTTATTATCTTTTTTCCTTTATTTGTGTGGTCTTTAGTGGAAAATTTTAATATCCCTTGTAACCGTGAACCATCTGATAAGAAGAGTAAACTTTCAATCAAGCAATGTGGAAGGACATGATAGTCAATTCTATTCAGCATGACACATGATGATGATGTAACTGTAAAGGCATGTCTTTCATAAGTGGGGCAACTTGTATCTGTGAGGTTCTGAGTTCGAAACCCGGCCACATCAAGGTGCTCTTTTGACGTTGGTGAAGGCTATTTCCGCACCTTTCCTCACCCCACTCAGATGTTATTGAGTACCCGATGATAGGTAGAGGAGGATATCGACAGTGTATTACCAGAGTAAATAGGCCTGTAAATTGTCAGTTTTAGCGGACACAATGGATTGTGGTTATAAGTTATAAGCCAGAGCACGCCTGTGAGACATGATCCAAACTGGTCACCCATTCAAATCCAGGCCATCATAAACATTGCTTGCTTGACAATTCCATCAATTTTGATATTTATGTCAAGTCCATCAGAAATAGGACTAATATCTAGAGATTCCTACTTTGCTGTGGACCAGGATACATTCTTGGACAAGGGCAGCGCTGTCCCAATGGCCTGGTACTCACTCACATCTGAGCAAAGCTAGCCCAGTCGAGTACAGTGCCTTAACTAAGGGCACAACACAATGGATTGTGGTTATAGGCTATAAGCCAGAGCACACCCGTGAGACATGATCTAAACTGGCACCCATTCAAATCCAGGCCATCATAAACGTTGCCTGGCTTGACACTTTCTTGACACTTTAGCCACCAAAACCCAATAAAATCCCCTCTGACGATTGTAACACCTTATAGAATATTCCCTAACAAAAAGACAAATAAATTAAGTCACAAAGATCTTCCACCTGAATTGGACGAGATGATTTCCGAATACAAAATTTCTGGGAGAGATCTCATTGTTGGTGATTTCAATACACATTATGAAAACTCTGGCAATTCTGAATGCCAAAGCTATTATTCGTGAGAATGCTATGACCCAATACGTTCTCTCCCATACCCATTGCAAAGCTCAGATTTTTGATTGGGTTCTGGCCTCTGACAAAATTATCTTAAGTCAGCTGTGAATATATTGGAAAAATGTTTTTTCCAACCACTTCTTGTGGTTTTTTGACATCGTTGGACCTATTATAAAGATACGGAAATTGGAAAGAACGATAACATCAAGGGACATTAAACAAATTAACGTTTCAAAATTCTCTGTGGACATCACCCAAAACCTACAACAACAAAACTCTATTGATGCCAACGTTTTCAAATCAATTTTAAGAAACAATCTAGACAACCATGCGCCTATTCACTGTAAAAGAAAGACAGCATTCACCTTGGTTTAACCTAGAGATGAAAACAGCTAAACAAGAATATCTGCTAAAAATATGAGGTGACTTCAAGTGGTATAGAATAATGCAGCCGTCTCATTTTGAGAAAAAGGAAAAGAGATAGAGCATAACCGCTTTTGAGAGAGTTGCACTGGCTCCCAGTTGAGGAAAGGATTGACTATAAAATTGCAACTATTGCTTACAGATGTCTCCATGGTCTTGCTCCTCCATATCTCCAGGAATTATTAACTTTGAATAAACCTACTCGAAATTTGAGATTATCAAATGATAATTTTCTCCTGAAAATTCCTCGTTCAAAATTAAATTCTGGTACTTGTTGTTTTTCCCCATTCTGGACCTACTGTGTGGAATAAATTGTCCCAAGATTTAAGGGGAGCAGAGACCCTGGTGACATTCAAAAGTATCTTAAAATCTCATCTATTTAGAGAAGCATTCCATGAAATGTAAACAAGTTTTATCTTTCTTGTCATGATTTTAACTAGATTTTTAAGTTGTCAATATTATTGTTCCCTGCCTTAATCACTATGGGTTTGCAATTTGTATATATCAAATTATTGTAAATTTATTAGGAATTTTTAGTTAACTTCTTCATCTTCTGATATTCAAATTTGTTGATTTACAGCGCCCAGAGCATGTTTTATTTGCAGGGTAGTGGCGCTGTATAGATCTAAATGTATATTATTATTATCATTATTATCTCATTCAAGTTTGCGAGACATATCTGCTTCATAGGATACGGTTCAGCCATGTCCTGGCTAGGAAAGACCTCTGGATAATTTCTGGAGCTGATACATTCAGTGAAAGTTTTACTCCATTAGAGAAAAAAAATTATATGCAATCAGTACCATTATGATTGATGATTTGACAAACTGAAAAACAAATATGTCCACAGGCATAAAAAATGTATATGTTTGCAAATACATCGTACACGGCGTAAAATTCCAGCACTGAACTGGACCTCTTAGTTGAGCCGTCTGCCGGCCATTAATCAGACACACCCAAAGGCTAGGCAGCGTACAACTCCCGTTACCTGCATTCCCTGGGGACCAATATTCCGAACCGGCCGCCTGCTCATGAAAATAGT
>JAOWAY010432792.1:0-20606 GCA_028565895.1 Goniobranchus geometricus | reverse complement strand
TCTCTCTCTCTCTCTCTCTCTCTCTCTCTCTCTCTCTCTCTCCACCCCCTCTCTTTCTCACTCTCTCATTCATGTATCTCGAGAGAGTGAGAGAGAGGAGTTAGAGACAGACAGACAGACACACAGATAGACATTAGTGACAAGAACAATTACAATGGGGACACTACTGCTCACGTTGACATTTTGGCAGAAGACCTGGGATTTTGTTTAAAAGGAGAGTTTATGTCAACGAAACACAGCTGGAACACTTTAGAACATCCGAGGCACTGAAATTATGCATACCAGCAGGCACAAAGAACGATAGGGCTTTTCTTATGAAGAAGACATGTAATGAATTCCATGACGACTGTGGCGCTTGGGCCAACCGAACAACCACAAAATTTATGTACAAGCGCCTTGGAGGAAAGCTGTCCAGAATATTTAAACACAAGGAAAAATTATGTAAAGAAGTTAAAGTTGGCAAGAAGAGGACGTATGTCCCACTAGATCCACAGCCCCTTGTCCAAGATCTTGTATACCTAACTAGGTACTACGCCAAATCAAAAGTTGACAACACATACAAAAGGCGAATAACCTGGGCAGATTCTGCGCCGGATGACGTATTAAGAAACGACTGTTGTAACAGTGTATTCCTTGTCGAATATCTCGGAAAGTTTCCAGAGCGTCAACAACATGGAAATTATAAGGCAACAGGAAATGCAGAATATAGCTGAATGTCAAAGGAAAAGATGGACAAAATTGTTGCTTTTAAAGGCACGTCCATCAATGGAAGTGCATAACAAGTTAACACAAGACTACGATGACATATGCGACATTCCCAAAAACAAAGAACAAGTCCGCAACAAGCAGATGTATGAGAGGAAGAAAGAAGGTTGTTTGGCACACCGAGGTAACTTGGCTGACCAAATGTTAGCTCTCACCACCATGGCATATATGGTGGAATGGGAACATTTTTGAGAGATAGCAAGTTCAAATTCATACACCCATCAGTCTCACCGCCTGTTGTCATGTTCACGGATGATCAGATTGATGATATTGCAGCCTTTTGCGCAACTGATAGGACCTGGCTTGGTAACGACAAAACCTTTAATCTTGGTGAGTTACATCTTACAGCTACAGTCTATAAAAACCTATCTGTTCTTAACAAGGCCACGTCACAACATCCAGTGTTTCTTGGGCTCATGGTACTCCACGGCAGTTCTACTTTTGAAGTTTTTCATCATTTCTTGTCAACTGTTGCCGCTGCCATGAAAAACAATCCCCACAACGATCTTTTTTTTGGATCTGATGACGAGAAGGCAATGACTCAAGGCGTCAGAATTGCAATCCCAGACAGCAAGCAAGCCTTATGTACTCGTCACCTGATGACCAACACAGTGCGGCACCTTCGAGACAAGGTTGGTCTCCCTACAAGGTAGAGGAACCATCTTGTGGAAGAGGTGTATGTTTTGTCTGGACTAATGCATGCACCAGATGAGTTGAGCTTCACCCTTAAGAAAGACCAGTTACAGGGGGAATGGCCAGAAAACGACAACAAATACTTTCAGAAGACACAGGTGCACGATCATGTATGTGTCTTGCCCTGGGCCAGGTTTGTTGAGTTGAGGCTTGTTGGACCAACAATGCAGCAGAAAGCACAAACAATATGCTAAAACACATGGCTGGATTCAAACAGCAGCCACTACCAACGCTTGTGGAGATGATACAGGCACAGGTGCGAGCTCAAGAAGCGGAGGTCCAGCCCACGTTGATGGGCAAGGGCGCATACGTCCTTCCTCCAGGCAGAGGACTGGGTGAAGTTGAAGCAGGCACAGAAAGAAACACTGGTGAAAAAGATATGTACTGTGCCAAACGCCTGCACTGTATCAGCATCACAGCCATCAAATTTTCAACTGAAGGTAAACTCTTCACCCTCAGGAGGAAAGAAGCTGGGACAGACACGAGGGAGAAAAAACGAAATAACAACCACTATCACGAAAAAGATCAGAGACTGACAGAACTGACTGATTTTAACGGGGTTTTTTTTGTTTTTGGGTTTTTTTTTCCTTACTTCTTCTGAGAGCAAAGGGGGGGGGGTGCGAAGGAGAGAAACAGAGAGAAAGGGATAGAGGGGAAGAAGAGCGAGAGTATTGTTTTGGATAAAAATTTGTAATTCCATCGTACAAAACCCAGAATTATAATGATCTTTTTATTCCATTGCAAAACAAATTATGTGTACAATGAATAAATTTGAAGAATGAGCTTGTGAGTTCTGTTAGTTTATTACTTCTTCTTGAGTTTTCATGTTATTAAATTTGTATTGACTAATTAATGTTACTGACTTTGAAGAATGATCTTTTTATTCCCTATAAAAGCAAATACTGTTAATACCTTTGAAGAATGAGATGATGGACCGGCGTGTCGCATGGCTTCACCTGAGTTTAAGCCGGTGTACGCTGGTGTCCTTACATCAGCGCCGGTCCACATTTTATATGTACCCAGTTACTTTTTAGTGGTACTACAGGAGTCCAGTTTGAGAAGATCAGAGTTTGCAGAATAGAGCCCATGAAATTATTTGCATACCGTACCCAGCCAGAGGCAAAAAAAAAAAAAAAAGAAGCAGTGCTAGGGCACTGGGACTCATGACCTCAGTGTGGCCTGGTCTCCCAAGGGTGTCAGAAGTTAAAGGCCGAAACACTCAGCTGAGGGGGATCTTCTTCTCTGAAGATCTTGTAGTCTCGCTCAGTACCAGTTTGCAACACTTAAGTATCCCCTGTCTCTCCTTTACTAGCACATTTTCTTTGAGGTCTTTGTTCTTCTGTGATGCTGAACCCTGAATATCGTAATAAATCTTGTCATGTAATTTTTGTCTCGAATAATATTTTATACGTTTCAGACTTAACAAGGCCCCAGAGCTAGATATCTCTGTTCTAGATTGTGAAGCTACATCTTAATCCGATCTAGATCTAGATAGCGATCTCTTTGATACTAACAAAGTGGAGATCCTCTCTGCCGAAAAGGTCTAGATTGTGTAAAATTTTGAAAATAAATAAATTTGTAAACTGAAATTTAATGAACTTCCTAGGGAATATCTACTCTTCAGTACAGCAAGTTTCACCTCTAAAGATTCAGTAGTTAAAAAGCCTTTATTGACCGGGCAAACTTTGTTTTATGACATTTAGCCAAATATACATAATAGATGGACATCCAGAAACAGTTATATAACATTCCCCACTCCATTCCTTCAACATACATACGCATTTCACCCTAGTATACGGCATAGTCTGTGTAGTGGGTCGCAGTGAAGAGAGGTGGATGATGAAAAGAGAGTGGGTGTGCTAACGACACATAGCAAAAGGATTTGAACATTCTTGTTCTTTCTCCTTAGAAATGGATAAACCTAAACATCTGTTAACCAAAATGATTGTTTCGGTCCCAAACACTAGTTTAACAGTGTTATACTGTATTTCTGTTTATCTAAGCTTTACTTTTATATTTGGTCATTTTTGTGTGGTTGCTAAATTCTCTAACATTCTGTTTCCATTTTAATTTTCTCCAGGTAAACTTTTGGTTGAGAGTGGTTGCCATGAGTGCAGGTCGGCCTGCCAGCGCCCAAATGGCCAGAAAACTTCGCAAAAAAGGCTCCGGCAAAAAGAAAGACCAAATAGCTTGCAGCTTGGCCACCAGACGTGGTTCATTAGGCAGCATTCAGGGAGATCGTTATCATCGCACAAGCTTCCCTCTTGTCATGGACCTTTCTGTTAGCAGTGATGATTCTTATCTTTTTAATGTTCCCATGGATCTTAGCCCTGCAC
Organism: Goniobranchus geometricus; assembly: GCA_028565895.1. Classification (NCBI taxonomy): domain Eukaryota; kingdom Metazoa; phylum Mollusca; class Gastropoda; order Nudibranchia; family Chromodorididae; genus Goniobranchus; species Goniobranchus geometricus. Next base: position 16,812 of record JAOWAY010432792.1, on the reverse strand, counting down.
CATTGAAGAGTAGTCATGTATTTTTTCCATTCCAGCTTTTACCAGATGTCTGCAAGTTTAAAATATGGTCCTTGCTGAAACAGTGTGATCTAGGTCGGTGCATGCTTGTTTGTGTAGATTGGCATACTCATATTAAAAAACCTCATCTATGGCATTATATCCAATTTAGTGATTTGCCATATTCTTGTTTACCTCATGATCGGACTGGGCCAGTTCATATGGACCCTGTTTGTCACCACTGTTACAGGAAAAGAGTTTTCTCCTTCAGTCGATTTCTCACTTTAGTCAGACCTGTTGTAAACCGTCTTCAGTTTTGTTTTGACATCAGCCATCCAACTGATCAATTTCTTTCAGTTGTAGAACAGTTTATTTCCACTGCTAAGCTTTCAAATTTAAAACGTGCTGATATGAATTGGAAAGACAGCCCTTCACGTCAGCATATCAGGGATAGCACAGAGAGACCCAGGGATTACTTCCACAGATTCAGGAGGCGTCAGCGGATGTTTGTTAACTTTTTTGACAGCTTCACCAGCTTAACCCACAGTTTGACAACACTTGTGATTCCATTTGATTGGTCAGATCGTAGTGTAGCAAGTCTGTGTAGACTGACAACTTTGGAAAATCTTGTGCTGGAGCGTTACGGAATCTACAGCCATGTCAGTCAGGCACTCATTGACACAGTTTTGGGGCACCTTGTTAATTTGAAAAAGTTATTACTTGAGGTAAGACTTCTTGAATACTTTGCCCATTAGCACTATGTTTTTAATACATGATCCAGAATTGAAGAGATGTTCCTCCAAAACTCAGTAAGTGAATTTACGATGGAAAATTCATTCTTGTTTTTAGCTGTCTAAAACAACAATACTTAAAATAATGCAAAAGAAATGTGCTTGGAAAAAGCCATTGAGACTAGGAATATCTGTTTTTTATTTCATTAATGAATTTCAAAGTCATATCAGTTCTCTATAGCAGCTGAGTTTTATGAAAAAAAATTCATGAAATTTTGAAATTGGAATGATGAACTCTTGTAAATCTCTCTTCAATTCCTTCTTCCTCAGACTTCTGGTGTGTATCATTTTCATTTTGATTGTTGTAGTGATATCTGTTCTGGATAAAATTTTCGATTTTTTAAACACAATGGTTGTCCAAACTTGCTATATTGTAGAGTCAGTTCATGAGTTCTGCATTGACCAAACATTATTGTTATTTGTTTCTAAAAAGTGTTAAAGTGCTAAGATTTAAAGCCCTTCTTGTCTAGACTCTAGATCAAGCTGTGTAGCGTTTTAAGACTTAATTTAGATGATGGTGATTTGTGAGGTAGGCCCAAAGGAAGTCACAGATAGATATTAATATGAGTGCTTCGAAGTTTGTTGTTGTTTTTTTTTATGTACCTGGTGTGCATGATGCATATCGCAGCCAATGACTGGGAAATGCAAACTGAGTAGGGTTTGTTGATCCAGTAAGTATTACAGAAGAAAAATTCACACTGTGCAACAAACTTCCACTCTGCAGCAAGGTGCCCTGGCATAGTGGTTTGTGTGATAGACTCATGTCTGGAAGGTCCAAGGTTTTGAATCCCACAGTCACCAGGATTTTTTGGGGGCCCGATCAGTCCCTAAATGGAGTGTGGTGTGCGATGGACCCATTGGGAAGATTGGGACTACACAGTCAAATTTTATCCACTTTTTAGGAATGCACCTCCATAACAATAGCATCATCATTGATTGAGTCATCCTCATCACCATCAGCCATTAAAAGAAAATTGCCTCTCATGTGGTGGCCCCTGTTGCTCTGTTTTTTATGACCTCTCGAATGAGACATTATTTGATGAAGGTTTGTTTTCTTAGATGTCATTTGAAGGGGTCAAATTAAGTGGTAATCTAAAGATGCCAGGCCTGGACTATGTGGCAGGAATGGCACAATCTGTTAATTGCATTTTGGAAACCAGTGTTTAGTCTGGTGCTGTATATATGTACAGTCTGGCATTGCCATATCATGCTACACAATGATAGCCTGCATCATTCAGACTGGTTTTCCTTGGTGTATGGCTTTTATGGACCTTCCCAGTGTCCAGCGGTATTTATTGTTTGATCCAGTGAGAAGTAAGAAAATCTACAAACATAAAACTAAAAGGGCTTAGCAGTAACCATTGCTAGATGGCCGGGGACAAATGAACCCCAGTGTCTGGCAAGCCTTGTCTGACTGTGCAAGTAAAAATATTGACAACCAACTTTTTTATTTCACCAGCAATCACTGTTAAGCCTACTTGTCAATGCAATGCAAAAATCTTTGACTAGTTTGAGCAGGTGACAATTCCAAACCCTGGAATGGAGGAGGTGGTGTACAGTGCAAGAAAGCTGCTTGATTCAAGAGGATGGCCACAGGATCCTGAGAAACTGGAAACCTTTTGGAATGATACGGCTACCATTTACATAGACCACTTTTGTACTGTGCTGCAGCAGAATGGATGTGATCTTAATGTGGCCAGGAGATGGGAATGGGCAACCATCAAATTAACAGTCAGCGGAATGGCAGCCAGATGCAAGGGACAGGTTTGGGAAGACTGGCTTGCTGATGACAGACTGGAGGACTTTACCAATTTTCTCATGCTGGTGGAACTGCTCATGTGCTTGCTCATGTCAAGAAATGTTGTTGAGAGAGGGTTCTCTGCATAAGACTGGAGATGCACTATTGGCAGATGAAAAGCTATCCAAATTGTTGTTCTTGAGTCTTGAGGGGCCAACTGAGGAAAACTATGATGGAGCCCATGCTTTGGACAGATGGTGGAATGAGGCCCAGAGAGCCATAAGACTAAATTCTATCAGGCTGACCTGATTTGTGTGTGTGTGTATGTATTTTATTGTTAATGTGGGAAGAAAAACGAAAGACAGGCCAAGGAGCAGCCCTTGAGAAAGTGTAAGTAGCATGTCCTTTTATGTTTGACATAGACATTATAGACAAAGGAAGCCTATCGTTCATGAGTGTATGAAGAGTGAACCAGAAGCAAGCCAGTCACTCAGGTAGGAATGTTCTTGTGATCTTGCCATCTATGGTCCATTTACTAAACGTATGAATTTCAGGCAAGTTGAAAGGATGTATGGGCAAGTTTTCACTTGCACTTTCCAGACTGGCACAGCTTAATGTCCTAATGTCCTGTATTCCTTGAAAGGCATTAAACTTCGAGCTTTTGGGCCATGTCTAATCATATGTTTGAAGATGACAACCCTCCTCAACTCCGGGTTTGTGTGATGCATTTTACATCTCTCCTGTTTTTGCTCATTATCTCTTTATTTAAAAAAAATAGGAAGAAGTTTAAGTGAATTTCTCTTGGATTTGTCCTGCCACATGCAATATAGAATAATAAGTATCCACTTCTAAGTTAGACTTGTATCTACGGATGGCTGACATATTAATTCTTTTGCTGCCATTCATTTGAATGTTAATGAATTATTTTGTGGTTCATTACCCATGGACTACCAGATCTCCTTCAACATGTCTTTCTTGACTGAATTTTGGGGAAAATATTGTGGACTATTTTGTCAAATGAAAAGGACTTTGAGACAATTTCAAAGTTCAAGACCTTTTTCAAAAGACACCCATATATGTATTATATATATTTTTGAAGTCTTATTTTCCCTTTTCTTTCTTTTTCAGGTCTGGATACCTACTCAAATCAGGGCCTTTAGTATTGAGTCTGTTTCATTGACCGTCTTGGATCTTTCCCAATGTCGTGGATTTTACCTTGGTAGTGTTAGGACTCCTTGCCTTAGACGTTTGAGGATGGTGCGTCAAGCATGGAGCAACACAATTGTTTGGCAGCAAATGGCACCAGTATCTTGCTTGCTCACTGTCTTGGCTGCTGGTGCACCAAAAATAGTAAACGTCAATGGACAAATTTTGAATTCAGACTGGGCACGCCAGCCATCTGAGGAGCTCAGCGCCTTGATGTACACAATTTGCTGTTGCACAACTCATAAAAATGGCAATAGCATTGGTGGCATCGAGTGAGGTACTTAAATTTTCTCTTCCTCCTCTCCTTTGTTGAAGAATAAAACAAAACATTGAACATAATGACTTTAAACCACTACACCTACGACAGAGAAGTTTGAAAGCCAAGAAATGTTGAAAGTTGATCAAACGAACCAGGCCACAGTTATCTAAGTGAAGGCAGACTATTCATATTTTTTTTGTTTTTTATAAATTTCCAATGCATACTTATATGAATATATCATGAAATATATTTTAACAATATTCATATAGTGTATATACCAAATCCTTTTCTAATCCTCTGCTAGGCAATTTTTTCCATCTTTTATTTCTCTAACACATCTCACACACAAGGAAAAGACGTAGCTGAAAGAAATGATATTGTTTTTAATTTAAATGTTTTCCTCAACTTTTCATTGACCCGCTACAATCAATATATAGCCCTGTACATGTTAACGAATTATATTATTACTTAATAAACACATAAAGTTTTGAAACTATGTTCATGATTGGTATACAATATAGTAAAACTACATTTTGACACTTTTTGAACTAGTCATATATTCCTATTTTTAGCACAATCAAGAAAATCTGCTTGCACCATTTTTACATTTGAGTTGGTTTCTGTAAAAAAAAATGTGCTGATGGATAAATGGTAGAGGTACACTGAACAATTTCTTGACATGACCAATGAATTTTGTAGGAATTGCATGGGGACAAGTATAAAACCAAAACTACCTATCTCGCTTATATGTTTCAAATTGTTATTATTTTATATCAGATTTTGAAAGATGTGTGGTTTATGTTCATGAGAAATATCTTGTTTTATATGGGAACATAATTATAAAGTGTTCATATGACTATTGAAATTGTTGGCTTTTCAAAGTTCATGAAAACAAAGAAATCTTTCCTAGAACAGGCAATGTAAAACGAGATGTGAATAATAACATTTTTAGACATGTTTTATTGTACGAGTATGTTCTCTAAATATGGTATTCATCAATCTGTCAAATTCTTTTTGTGGATAAATGTTATGATAACAAAATAAATTTCAAATTTTTTGTCTTAGTAAAGAAAATAACCCAACGCAAAAGAGTTTCAAACACAGTAGACAAAGTTCAAAAACAAAGGAAAGAAAAACTGCTGAACTAAAAGAAGATTGGCAGACTCAATTTTTCTCTGTCCATCTTGGACAAATTTATATATACTCATTGGATTGTTAGATGTACATTTTTTTTCTTTTTGTGCTCAGTGAGAGAGACAGAGGGAAGATGTGCATATAGAAACTGTATAATTATTATATTTAAAAAAATGTTTATGGCTTATAGCAAGGATAGGTCTAGAACTCAAATTCAGCTATTTCGTCAAACCTGGACATATTTACTGACCCTAACTTTTACTGGCCTACAATTTCCTCCATCACTGTTTGAAAATTACTTCTGAGAAAGTGTTTGGCAATGTACATTTTCTTACCTGCATATCAAACCAGCATAATTATATGGCTTTATTCTAAAATAACATCTTATAAATGTACAGAACCAGTTAAAAAAAACAAATAAACAGGTTTGAGTGCTTGATGAGAAGCATGAGCATAGTTGTCTCAGGAAAAATGACTTGCACTTTTGAATCTAGATAAAGTTTTCTTACTTTTATTTAGGTAGATCCTAAAATTTACATTAATCATTCATGAAATGAAACATTCACATATGTGGCAAGGGAACCTTGGGTCCCTTTTACTTTCGTTAAAGTGTTGTCTACCTTACCACATTTTTGTCTTTCACAACACTCCCCTCAGGAGTATACTGTTATCTGATTTATGTCTATATTGATGGTGGTGTGTTATTCCTGGGCATATTTTTCTCACTTTGCTTATTCCGAATGGCAGCTTTTGGCTTTGACTACATGGCCTTGAAAATATAAATCACTTTCCACAGTCTTTCTCTCTTTTTGAATTTAAGTTTACAAAGCAGTGTTGTATTATTTTGGCATTAAACTGTTAATGTTCTGACCAATACAGGATTATTTTTCAAATAGATTTTCATGTGGTTAAGCAGTCATTTCTCATCTAAATTGATCTCTCCATTTTTATCCCTGATAATTTTGATGGTCCGACTTCAAAAGAATAAGTAGTGTTGTTTTCTATGTTTTTCATTACAGGATTTGTTGAATAGTGGGGAATTTGAACACTTAAAAAACAAAGAAAAACAATTGAATTAATGTAGGCTGGGGAACAATCCCTATTCTTTGACAATACTGTATGCATTCTAACTGAAGAATGCTTATATTTTTTTTATACCTAAGTTGCCGTCTATAAAAATGACAGTTTTAGAATTCTTTGTTTATGAAAGTGAATTTTGATAGAAGAAATAACATTTTTTATTTGTCAAACTAGCAAATGGAATGTAATATCAAGAGATGGATGGCAATGGAACAGTAGGGGCATCCCATTCATTGGACCAGAGAATATGTAAGACAAGTCAGTAAGTCATTGGTGCATGATGATTCAAGAAAACACACGGTTGAATATGTTTTTGTGGAGGATCCTCACAAGCCATGTCTCTTGCTCATACTATATCCTTTCTTTTCAAAACTTTAATCTTCCTCCCAAGGAGCACATCTCATCTTGTCAGGTATAATGTATTTCTTGCAACCAGCTGAACCACCTCAGTGGCTACCTGTGTATAAGAAGTGTCAGAAGGAAGTGATCGGTAATGAAACTATCATATAGAGGTTTGTTTTTAACTTTTAGAATATAAATTTACAGTTCAAACCAAGCATCAAGCACACTGATGGGGGTATAATTTTGTATTGAATTTTATTGGCATTCATGTGGTACGTCTCTATTTCTTAAGTTTTGATGAACAACCAATCAGAGGTTATCAGTGGCCGCTTCATTTTGACATTCAGTTCTTCATACTCCTGTCATCAGGTTCACATTTCGGCCACTGGGCATGAGGACGAATCATCTCTATTTTGACCTGCATCCTGTCATTTCTTTTTTTTTTCAAATTCTATATCTTAATTTAGCTCAAACTCTAAATAAATGCCCGCACTGCAAGCGATTCCGAAAGGAAATGAAAATCTTGGGCGGGAACCACTCATAAGTGTAAGAATTTGTTGCTTACAAGAATGCTAAGGCATCTGACATTGACATAAGCAGCAACTATCAGTATTTTTATCTTTGTCTTTCAGGCTTTAATCAGCTGTTAATAGAGCTGTTTGAGCATTCTACCTCATATTGAGTTTGCCTATCATTTCATTTTGATACCCTTTGTAGTGTTTTGGCTTTTCAAGACTTTCTTTACCTTGTGTAAATTTCAATGAAGTTTTGTTCCCTTTGTGACAATTTAGTTTCAAATAAAGCCCCGCCAGTTGATGCTTTAAGTTTTGCAGCAGGCTTGTTTGAACACTTAACTTTCTCCATTTCTGAAAACTTGAGCAAAGTACATTTTCTTGAAATTAAATTATTCAGATAAATCTTTTCATTTGTTTTTTAAGATGTGGTGTAGCGGCATAAATCATTATTTTTCTATTTAGTCAAAAGACCAATTTTGAGTACAATACTGGGCTGTGCTAGCCACTGAAAGGTTTTATTTTGGGTGTTCCCCCCTTCCCCTTATCCCTTATCCTATGAAAAGAAGAATTTTAGTGTATAATCCTTTCAGATGTGGGTTCACCAGCTTTGAAGTTCCATGGGCAAATTGCTCATGTATGTGTATTAGATCCCTTGGCAGGTGGAAGTCATAGGGGTATAGACTGATGAGCTGCTCCCGAGTCAAAACTTTGAATGTTCCTTTGTTCCTGCCTTTTCTCTTTTCATTCTGTCTTTTTCATGGGAAGGTGTCATCAGACAGTGAAATACTTTTTTGTATAAAGGCCTCAATTTGAGTATCTAAGAATGGTTTTGGTGTTTAAAACAGCTGTCACATTTGTATCTGCAGTCATAGACTGTCGAAAAAGTTTTTATCATAAGCATTATTCTTTTTTTTTTTCAATACACATTTGAGATTTTATATACATGTGATGTGATTTTTTAAAATAGAAAATTAATGTGTAAGGTTTAACCACAATCATCAAGTGTCTCAACCATACATATAAATACATGTGCTTTTTTATAGTAGACTCTCAGTTATCATCTCATAGACACAATTTGTTCCCCCTGTTTGTTCTGGGGTCCTCAACTGAGAGATATATACTAGACCTATTGTCACATCACTTCACCCAAGTCGTACGTGGCAATTAAGTAGTGATGGGCATATCTTTTAGAAATATTGATATTTCCACTCAACAAATTTTCATGATTAAGCAGACTATGAGGAAAATTAAAGCCACCAAAAAAAACAACAACTGAAGCTGGAAAAGAAAAATGGTCTTGTTTTTCTAATACCAGTATTGAAACTATTCACATTCTTTGAATTTTGTTGTATAACTTGCCAGAATTATAAAAAGCCTAGGCCTTATTCTATTGTTTGAAACATCGCTCACCCACACTACAGGCAGAAAGGTTTGGGACAGCAACAAAACTCAGAACATGTCGATACATAGGCGCAAGTTTCGATATATTGGCAACAATTTTGTAAAATTGGAAATGATTGATATTTTTATATATATTTCATGAAAAAATATTGATGTCATATTGAAATCGATATTACTGATATCGCCCATCACTGCAACTACTACTAAGGGATGAACCACAGCTGCTTCTCTCATTTGTGCCCTGTCTTCTGTCAGATACTCTTTTGTCTCAGCAGGGGGTGGAGGGATTTTACTGGATTAAGGAAGGAGGCATAATCAGTAGCCATCCCCCATTTGTGTGCATTGCATGACCTAACATTACACTATCAGGGTGACATGCTCTGAAGCTGGATCGAGTCCTTTTGCACACGAAGATCATATCTAAAATTGGTGGCCAGTTTGAAGTTTAACAGCCATTGTTGATGTGTTGTTCTTTTTTGTCTGTTTTGGCTTTGTTTTTTTTTGAGATGATACGTGTCTTTTTCAATTGTAAATCACCCCTCCGTTTAGGTCGTAAGTGTTTATTATTTCAAATGCCTCTTTTCCTCTCTAGGAATTTCTATTTCTGAAACCTCAGCTCTTGAACCAGCGAGTACTTTTCCATAGGCATCAAGATGACCTTCTGAAGAGTCAGAAAGGGCTCCAACAAAGTGACAGTTTAGTAGTCAGCTCATTGTTCAAATCTGGCTAAAGTTATCAAGAAGAATAGGTTTGGTTGGTGGGTTAGTTTTTTTGTTTTTTATTTGTATCTTTCTGGGATTGTGTTGGAAAGTGTTAAAAGGCATGTCAAATTTTGGGTGTGTTTTAGGTGCAATCTTATGCTTTGTTGTGGTTTGTATGTGTGTGTTAAATGGAGGTCTCTTGTCAACTTTTGAAATGAATTCTTTCGATTTTTTCAGAAATGAATTCTTTCGATTTTTTCAATGTACTCAAGGAGAGATAAGATTTGTGTGATCTTAGAATTCAGATTAGTTTGATTGTTGGAGATCACACAATGTTATGGCTGACAGATTCTTCCTTGCATTTTTAGAAAAATGATTTTTCCACAAAAAAAAATTTTTAAATTGTGGGTAGAAACAGTGGGGACTCTGCCATAGCATCCAATTCAGGGGAATGACAATAAATGTATATTTTCATATTACTTGTCTTCTCAGTATGCTCCACCATTGAAAATTCAACATGTTAAACCATTATAATTGTACAGTTTGTAGGTATTTTAAAGATATATAGTGTTTCATACATTTCTCTATATTTATATGATGGAACAAATTCAATAATGGGTCTATTTGTGTATATAAATAATATGAGTTAATGTATATACATGACATGTATAGATCTAGAATCAATCACCCGACAAAGTTTCAGCCTTGTCATTTTTGGTATATCATTACTCCTTCCTGCTTTGTTTCATCTCCATAAGAGTTAGTTTTGACAAGATTGCTCACGAAGTCTAGTTTCAGGTTTGATGCTAGATATCAATCATTAATATCTGCATAACTATTGAATGACTTTATTTGGGATTAAGAAAGGTATATATACTGGTTATCGTTCTTTTTGGGGGGATGGGGGGGGGGGGTGGGATGCCTTTCATTTCATGATTATTTGTCCATCTTTTTCAAAGGTGTAGATAATAGAACAAAGCATTGTGTGGGGGTGGGTACAGTTGGCATTAGTGCCCATTACATGTACAAATGGGACAATGAGATCAAGACTTGGGCCTTTGTGTTGAGGGTCAGCTGGCAGACGATAGAAAAATTCTTGTATTGTGTGTATAAAAGTTGACAACGATTTTGTCTTCAATGTTTGCGATGTTGTTGAACTGAGACCTTTCCTAAAGGCAGTACTGGTGTGAAATACTTAATACAAAAAATGGCAGAGGTTGCACTTTTTGCAGACCTTAATTTACAATTAATACATTTCTTCTGAATGAAGTCTTTCTGATTCTAGTTAAGCCTAAGGTATTTTTAAATGCTAACTTTTTAGAAGTCAAATTTAGGTCAGCTGAGATGGCTCTAAGGGTTTAGCTTTCTACAGCATGTCCTTAACTGGTGTTTACACATTTTTACTTAATGATTAGTTTAGGGTGGGCAGGGGGGATGTTATATGACTGTATGACAAGAATTTTTTTTCTTTTTAAACTAAGAAATGATAATACAAGGGGCCAGGCAGAGGCCATGATCAGACTATACTTTTTTTCTGTTTTTGAATCACATTTAGCCCTTCCCTACAAAATGAATTTATTTAGATTGTTTGATATATTCACCACATATTCATGGATAATTTCTTTTGGAGGAAGGGATTAATTTTTCACTTTATTTACTTTATAAATTTTTTTCAGCTTTTTGCTGATCCCATTAGGAGTCGCCACTGTGGATGTTCCATTTCAAGATGGTCCTGTTCAACACATTCTCTTCTCTCACACCCCATCTTTCTCATAATTTCATCCACAAACCTTTTCATGGATCTTTTTTCTTTCCTCATATGACATCTTTAGCATTCTCTTACCAGTGTTCACTACTCTCTATTCGTTAATTTCTCTGCTAGACATACCAAACCATCGCATTCAAGACTTTCTCATTTTGCCTTTATATCTGTCTACCCGATTATTCTTCTCATTGTGCACATTTCTGATTCTGACCAAATTCCTTTTCCTCACCAAGAAATTGAAATGCTGCTTCATCATGTCTGCCTCCTGGCATTTTATTTGTGCTGTGTTACTAGCTCAGGCATCATTGCTGGCAGAGCAACAATTTCAATTACATACAAAAAAAAAATCTCTTAACAGAACAATTACATGTAATTAAGTGCACTAGGATAAATTAATGTGCTGCATGTCATGTGGAAGGAAGATATAAAGCTATCTCAATTAATTTAAGATGCTCAGCAAAAATCAGTGTTTGAGTGCTGACAAATCTGTGTGGCACTATATTGTCTCTTCAGGGTATTCAGAATAGGTTGAGGATAGAATTCTCCATGAAAAGAAAAAAACATTCATACTTAGTGATGAGTTATAAAGTTGCTCCTGTGCTTTTAAGGCTTCTGTTCCAAAATTGAAAATCTTTTATAATAGCACAAAATCCCATCAGTCCAAGTCACTGATATTCTTTTTCAGTCTTCATAATTGAGTTGTGGTGATGATGATGAGCTCATCTGAAGTGTTTTTATATATCATATCATGTGTGCAAATAAGATGTTGTAAAAAAAAAAAAGTCTTTTCTTTTTCTTCCTCGCTTTTTTAGCAGCACAACTTTTTGTGTGTTCATGTTGAAACCAAGTGAGAGAATTAGAATCATTCTCATTCCATGCCTCTGTTTCACCTTTCATTTTCAGCAAATGTCTGATATCATCATCTGTATAAACATGTATATATTATATATAGGTATTTGATCAGGTTTTGTGTAAACCTATGTAGATATCACTTATTTCCATACATCATCCTTGGGAAAGTTGCTGGTTTGCTTGTCCCGTGAATGAAGTCGCATTGAGTGTAGTTTGCACTTACATTACAGTTATGTCAAAAAATAAAACATTTTATTGTTCTTTCATACCACTGATCTTTCTTTCTTTCAGAAAATCCTCACATATGATTACTGCATATGTTTAGAAGGGAGTTGGGAATTATGGGAGGATTTTGGGACTCCTTTCTTTTGTCTTACAATTTGAAACTCTGTTACATCTTTTTTGGGTCTTCTTTGGTTTTGCCTTAAAGTTTTTATCATAATGTTTTTATGTATTATTTCTCACCATTCAGCCTTTTACATGTTTTTGTAAGTCAAGTTTTGATTTTGAATGTCAATGAAGTCTTTCTCTATCTATTTATGAAGATAAAAGTTGGTTGGGAAGAGTTAGTCAGTCGATGAGGAAAGAGTAGGTGGATATAAAATGAATGTCAGGGCTTTAGCAAAGTGTTTTAAATGTATTCCGTTTATGTAAATCTGACTAGTAAATGGCAAAATTACTTTTCTATCTTTTGCAAAAAAAAAAAAAAAAGTACAGGTAGTAGTGGCAAAGATCATGTTTTTAATTGTTTTGACAGCAAAAATGTTGTCTGGTGATGTCATGTCAACATGCTACTCTTAAAGGAGCAAAAAATTGATTCCCTCCTGGAACTACTACTCATTTTTTGCCTTGGTGTTGATATATTTAACCCCAAATTTTCTAGGAAACCCATTTTGATTTTTTTTTTACCACATATGATTAAAACTAAAAAGAGACAAAATAGCATATATATCAGAGCACACTTTTGATCCATGACTTCTGCCAGTGTTTCTGGTCAGTCACAATTCTATGTGACGTGGAAGATATAATAAGAATTGAAATGTTTCAACTACCATGATTGTAAAATTGAATAGCAAATGGTTGAGTTACGTATATTATTGCTCCTCCCCTCTCCAGCATTTGTTACAGTATCTTTGTTTTGGCAGACTGCTGGATGCTTGACTATTTAAAACCCGGTTCACTTAACAATACTGAGCATAGCATGCAAGATATAAGTATCAATTCCTTCCTGCCTTTGGCATGTTCACTTAGTTCCTACAAAAGGTGCCGTTTAAAGGCATACAGTATTAGCTCACCCAATTATTAGGAGTGTACAAACACTGAGTGTAAACACACGACTTTTTTCCCCCCATGTAGTGTTACTTTTAATTGTTCATAACCTACCCCCAATTTGTTGAAAAATTGAGATTATATACTCATTACTAATAGAATGTAACATCATCACATATATCATGAAAAAGATGTCAGACAGTGGTTTGTCATATCTAGCTCATGTTTGTGCTGGTCTCATTATCTCAAACCTCGTAAGTGAATTCTCAAAGGCTGAAGAATAGTTGTCCATTCTTTATTCTTTGAATCATAAAGTTATTACTTTGTAGTCGCAAAATGTATACTCACCAGCAGAATTGAAAAATAAAACTGTGATATGATTGGCTGGAGCTAAAAATTGAAAGATTTGATAAAGCTGTGAAAAACCATCTGTTTTATCTTGGGCAACAGGGGAGCCTGTTCAAACTTGTTTAGCTTGATTTGATTAAACACTGTTTTGCACTAGAAAGGTTACGTTGCGCTGTTTGACCTGTATTCATCTCAGTATACATAAAATTAGAGAATTGATTGGTTTTTGTTTTTTGTTTTTTTGTTTTTTTCTTTTTATTTTGCAGCCTTAGTTTTTTTTAGTTGGCACTACTGCAGTAGCAGTTGACGTGAAAGTGTAAATTGGCCATCTTTTAACCTCATTCGCACTGATGGGCAAAAGTTACAGTTAGAATTTTGTGTACTTTTTAGTTGTTGAAACAATTGTTAATTTTTGTATGCCATGTGAAGTTCTCATCACCTTCATACTTAGGTTAGACTTACATGTAAGTTTTACTGTGATTGTTTTGTAAACTAGAAGCGTTCAGTGGTGGTTGTATATGAGGAGATAAAAATGATTGCAACTTTTAATCTTTCCTCCAAAGAAGTCATATGTATTATGTTATTACTGAAAGGCTTTTCAAATGTTGCATTTGGTCAAGCACATTCAGCTTTGTTCTCTATTGAAAGATGGTAGTATGAAGCATTTTTACTAGAGATAATGAGTCATGATCTGTTACGGTATAATGTTGTGTAAATCCATCGATTGGTCTTTTTTATTATTTTTTAAATCTAGATTTTTATACAAAATTACATTTGACATGGTTATGTTCGCATGGTTGAGAAAGAAAGGCCCATTTTTTTCTTTTTTTCATGTAATATTTTGGAACAAATTTTGTGCAATTGAATTTTTATTCTTTAAATTATATCACAAAACTTAAGTTGCCTGACAGTTATGAATTTTTACAAACTAGAACATACCATGAGTGTTCTCTCTTCCTTTTATTCACTATCATCTGTACCTTTTTCTTTGGCACTATTATCATTAGACCTAGAGTGTAAGAATAATACGCTTTCTTGTAACTTCCATGTTGTGTACAGGAAAGCCTATTGGGTGAAGTTGAAGTGCTATCGAGATGTAGAAGAATAAGAAGACAACCCATAACCACATGGTTCTTAATAAGCATTGTTAATATTTCTTTATGTCTGATTTGATATGCATATATGTATGGTACTGTGTTTTAGATGTGATGTTTTGTTTTTCAATCGGTAAAATTTTCCCACTGTAAAATTTTAACCTCCGGAGGAAACTAATGGATGTCTTGCACTTGCAAAGTATATGTAAAACTGGTTGGGATCCATGATTACTACGACTTAAGTCATATCATAAACCAGCTGATTTGTGTGTCTGTGTGTTTTGGTTTCTTTGAAAGATCCTGAAAATGGCAGTTAAGTGAATGGATTTCCTCAGTGATGATTTTATGATAACATGGAAATTTTATCTGTTGGTATTTTTTGACAGCGACTAATGGAATTCTGTGTGAAAAAACGATGTAGGATCATAAAAAAGAGGGGAAAATGCTCCACTAAATGCTTAATCCTGCATGGGGATTATATTCTGATGTGATTCCAAGTGGAATGGAAAGAAAATGTCATTAAAATTTCATTCATTATGTATTTTACACAATTTGCTTCTTTTTGTTTACAAATTACAAATGACTTGTGTTTATTATTCCTTCTTACTTTTGTTCAATTTACAGGATGTGTCTGATCCAAGGAGATTAGACTCATTGATTAATTGAAAGCTTCAGTGGGCACAATAGAAATCTGTTTTGACTTAAGTTATCTGGCTCAGTTGGAGTTAAGATGTACAAAATTAATAGGGCTTTTGATGAACATCTTTCAAGACAATAAACTTACCGGTTATTAATTGTAAAGGTTATGTCAATATAACTATGACATACTTTCATTTTAATGTTAGCTAAACCCAAACTTCCTTTTTTTTGTGCAAGGACTGGGGTATCATTGGATTCATCCCTAAGATTTGTTGATGGATTAGGAAACTTTAAAAGCAACTGAAACCACAACGCTTTACCAAACATGTACCTCTATTCTCCAGTTCAACAAATCATGCTTGAAAAGTGCAGAAGAATAATTACTTCTATTCTTGAATGGTGCAGGTACTTTTAATTAATGTATACAGTCCATTATTTTAGCTTCATGCTTTTATATCACAAGGGTGAATGTGCACCTTGTCACCTTGGTGAAAGGTGCTACAGCAGGACCTGGGAGATAAATAAGTATTCCCCATTTCCCAGTATCCTGATTTTCCGGGGAGAGGCAAGACCGATAGAAGGAAGTGTCACCACTGCATGCGAGCCTATGAATACATGATTTTAATCGGTCAGAGGATGTTGAATAATTCTCGAGCTCCATCCCTAACATTCATTTTTCAACCACTAACCAAGAACACGTCTGATTTTACAATCTTGCGGGTGTTGGTCATAAAAATGCAGGTGTCGGACTGGTTGAAACCAGCCTATCAACCACAGAATCGGCAGCAATTGCAAAATGGCAAGCGACAGACTTCATTACGCAGCTTTATTATCCACACGATGAGATCTTCATGGAGCTAATTTTCTTGGTTTGTTCTATTGCTTGATGAAATAAACTGACTGTCATTCATTTCAAGGGCCTGTTAGCTTAGTCTAGGTATTGGCAAACTGTTGTTAGCTCAGTCAAGGTATTGGCATTTCTTCATCAAGTACCAGGTCTGAGGCAGACATTGGTGACTTTGATATGCCATTCATTTTTCTCTGTTCAGACAATTGCAGGAAGGTGCTTGATTTGCCAGTGTCAGAACAAGTCAGTATTTTTGTTCTTTTCATTATCTCATAATAACAGTCTGTCTTATTCATGTGCAATGTGAGACACTTTGGTGAAAAGTGAAAAATTACCCTTGAAATTTCTTTGAAATAGTCTTGATTTACAGGACATTGTTTCCCGATTAGGGATATAAATTTTGTAGAAAAAATTCCATTCCCTAAAGTTTCGTGCAAATTTCCCGGTCTTCCAATAATACAGGTCCCACTGTGTATATTATTTTTTGTATTATTATGACAAGAAGTCCTATTGCAGCTGTTGCATGTCTAATCTAGATAATTTCTATATCTAAATCTACCTCTCACTGTACTGACTTGAGAGGCTTTTTCTAAAGCTGTCCTCTTAGTTAAAACAGAATTTCCAACACACATTCTTTGGAGTAAGAACTTTCATGCGATACCTTATTTGTCAAGATTGGTTGCCTATGAGCGGAGGGGTTTAACGCACATACAGACTTTACTTTACTTTTGTGGGTTTACCGTCACTTTTCAACAGTGAAGGTCATATCAGCGACGGTGCTATTTAGACATGTTTATGTGCTGCCACACATGAGCCATAAGGTATAGCACAACT
>JAOWAY010432682.1:0-13784 GCA_028565895.1 Goniobranchus geometricus | reverse complement strand
TCTCCCTAATCACTTCCAAATTCTGCCTTCGCCCACAGGGTGAAAATTCTAGGACTGGCCTGTGCAGCGAGTGTGTGTGCGCGTGTGTGTGTGTGTGTGTTTCAGTGTGTTGCCTGGCCGTTTTCTTTGCCTGGTGATGGTGGTAGTAGGCCTAGATCTACATCAGGTAGTATATTTATTTTGTTGAAGTGGTTTGGTCTGTTGTTGGCTTGTTCGTTTTATGTCTTTTTTTTTTCTTGTAGGAATTGTGTGTGTGTGTGTGTGTGTGTGTGTGTGTTTTGTCTGAGCATGAAAGTTATGCTTTCGTGATGTTTTTGTTTTCTGTTTTTTTTTCTTGTTGCATCATCTTTTTCTCCCCACTATTTATTTACCGTTCGAGTGAGGAAGGGATCAGTTTACAGATATTTACTATGAAAACCCATAATGGAAAATGTTTCAATGAAAAGTTGAGTAGGAGACTGGCAAATCTGTTTAACTATTGTTGCAGAGTATTCTAAAGATAATAATTTCTCAAAAATTCCTTCTCGCCCTAACGTTTGATACAAATATGAACACTCTAGTTCATGCCCAGCATAATTAAGACGCATGCCATACCGGTACATGACTGTTACTGTTACTTACATACCCTCTATTCCTCTCCGATGCTGATCTAAATCTAAGATAATGTGCAGGATGTAGATACTACATTCCTTAATAACATATAACAGCACCTCTTGTTATGCAATTAATCTACCGTCTTATCCTATGTTTAAATCAAATCAATTTACGACAACCCCACTGGGGTGTCTGCGCCTTTGAAAGGACAGAGATGCCTGATGCTCTCTGGCAAGAAACAGAGGCTTGAAAAGATGAGATGGATGAAAGGACTGACTACATCTATGTATGTCATAATAACGGGACTTTCGCTAAGAATTATGACAATAATGATTATCATTCAGTAATGTAATGGCCATCCATAGCACAAGCACAAGCATAAAAAACGAGACATTGAGAACAGAGATATGATGTACGGCCAACAAACAATTCACACTCAAGTACATGTATTGTTGGATCAATGCCACAAAGGACAATTAAAATTTTAAGAGAAAAAAAACAACCAAAACAACCATCAACATAACGAATCATTTTTATCAAATACCACAAAAGCACACACAAAAAAGCTGAGCACGATAGTTTCAAAGAAGGAGAGAAACTGATTGTATTGAGGACAATAATCACAAGATATATTCTCAACAAACTTGAAACCAAAACAAAAAAAAAACAAAAAAAAAACTCAACAAAACAAAAAGGAAACATTGACAATAATACCGTTTCCAAACAACATGAATGATAGTACTGATACAAAGACATGACATGAATAGTCTAATGTACTGAATGCATCATATGAATACCAAGACAAGATTAGACAACAATATGAAGAGAGGAGAAAACCCCCGTACCAAAAGTACCGCCAAGGGCACTCCACTCCACCAATACATCATCCCACGAGAGAGAAAAATAATTGGGTTAAATTTGGGGCCAGGAGAGAGGGAAGGGGAACAGAATTTAACACCCACACAGAGAAATCTTAACATGATAAGAACAGAACCTCCGTTAACAACCATTATAACTGTAAATTGATAATTGTACTGCTTTATAGGTGCTATTATAATACATAAAATGTTCATGAATGATCTAATGAACCATCGTGTCATTGTGAATGATTAATAAAATAATTGAAGCAACACTTTGAATGCTATTAAATTTTTCATCATCAGTGAAATGCAACAACAAGTCGTTATCAAAACATTTAGATTGTATTGCAATTAATGCAATGGAAATTATGAAAAATGAAAAATGAGGCAAAAAATATCACAGATAAGTATCATGGTCTACATACAGATGTGTGCCGTCCATAAGCCTCTACTATCCACAGCAAACATGATGGGTGTATCAATCTATTTTTCTCCGTCTTTCTCGTTTTAAGTGGATCTTTTCTTTGAGTTTTTTTTAATATTCAATGGCAAAATTTCTTGATTGTGAATACGATGTGAACAAAGTACAACATTTCTGTTTTGTAATTTGAAAGAGAATAAAAGGAAAAAAAAATCCCTGAAATGAGACTTCATTATTTGGGGAGAAAACTGGAAACATTTTGCCCCATATTACAATTTGTGTTGATTAAAATGCGAGATAGAGCCTTTTATTATAATTATCAATTCTACCGTAATGAAATAAAACGGCTATAAAATGCAATAAATGTAATAACATTTTTGTTTTTTTCTTTTTGCAAAGTTCTGTGATACTTTTCTTAAAACATTCTAATTTTTACGACTAATATCAATAATCTCACTTTGAAGCACATATACAGAAGAGGCCTGTCATCTCAATAAAGTTTTCGTTTTGCCATACTTTTATTGAGAGGGCAATAAAATATATTTCTTTACGATCTCAAAACACATACATAAAAAGTTTTGTAACAGACATGCGGGTTTGTTAAATTTTATAATTCCTTCATAAATTGACTTAAAGCCAAACAGAATCTACAAGACATATTTTTAAAAGTCTGTCTCTGAATTCCAAGCTATGTTTTTTAAATGAACCGCAATGGTGAAAATACCAATGATAAATTCCATTTCACCTCTCCATCAACTATATACTAGTATTTCTTCAATAAAAGCATACACTCTGATTACAATTTAGTTCTAGTGAGTAAAGAACAAGAAAGTTCAGCTAGTCAGTGAAGAGTATAACAGTGATAGCAAGTTTTATGGTAATATTTTATCTACCTTACATTTCAAAGAAGAAAACATATTAGCAGCACAGAAAATTTTAAAGCAGATTATAAAAACTCCATAAACTACAGATCCCAAGGAAAAAACATAACTCAATATCATTGTAAAGAAAAAAAAAGTCTATGTATGAATAAAAAAAAACAACAAACAACCAAAAACAAAACCCACCAAAATAATGGCATCCTATAATTTAAAAAAGAAAATAGAATTACACAAAATAAGAGCAGCCTAAATGTCTCAATTTCACAATGCCCCAAGAATGATACTGATGAAAATCTAATCTTTGGATGTTATGTTGAATTATTACACTCTATATATTTTTTTTTAATCTTACAAAAAACATGTGAAGAAAAGCTCTTCCTTCAAAAGTAATGCATTAGCAACTTTTTTTTTTCGCTTTTAAATTAATTTCACAACACTTTATGCCATTAAACACTATCACCTTGTTTACAAAAGAAATTCTTTAAAAAAAACAAAACAAGACAGCCTACCCATTTATCTCCGAGATCCTTGAGATATAAAAGGTAAAAGGTGATACCATTTAACTCCAAGTCCAAGGCAATATATTTAAGACATGAGTGCAGTCCCTTGTGTAAGTGATCCAAGAACAAATAATACACTGGACTTTACACACCTTGAAGAACATTTAAAAATCCAAGCGAAAGGGCACAATATTACTATAGAGATAATATATCCATGAATGCTGAATCTGATGAAGAGTAATCCAAACTGAAGAATTTGTGTGACTGCTTAATAAAACCAAAGAAAAAAATAATAATCCACTCTTAGAGAACAAGACAGGAATGCAAAGAAATTTCACATCCTTACTAGCCTGACGCAGAAGACTGACACACCCCATCACTTTCTGCTCCCCTTTTGGTTGGAGTACAGTAATTTTCAATGGAAAATAATTGCTTTGACTTTCTTTTCCTTGAACTTGTCCTCACATGTAGACCTGAATCCTGACCATACATTTGATCCACAGACATGGAAACTGCATGTGAAACACTGACAGGATTCCCAACCAGTTTGGTAGTCATGTTAGTACCCGCATTACATGTTTCAGCTAGTTGATGAGCTTTGTTGGCAGACTGAACACGATTCGAAGGACCATGTTTACTTGAAAAAATATCATTATCCTCCAACAACTCTTTGTTAGGCAGTGACTGAGAAAATTCAATTTTGTGGTCTGATAATTTAGAAGAAGCAACTGAAGTGTCCGCATCATGGAAAGATGTCAAAGTAAGACTCCGGTCTTTCTTTGAGTTAAAAGCAAACTCTGAGTCATTGTCTCTCAGTTGCTCTTCTTCCTCATCAATACTCTCACAATCGTCATCATCATCATCATCATCTTCCTCATCATCACAGTCAGAATCTTCATCACCAAAACCACCGATAGCTTCCTGGAGGCGATGAAATTCTTCCCACAATTTTCTCTCCACTTCTGAAATATTTTCCTTGTTACGAGGCACCAGAATCCTATGAGCTGATTCTGTTGCCAACCACTCACTGTCCATTGGAACATGATGGTGTCGCATAAAATGGGGAACAGACAAAAACTGACTGCAAGTATGACACCTAACGCAGGCAGAGCTGGATTTTGTGAACAAGTCCAAATGAATGTCAGCAGGCTGAGAGGGAAGGTGAGACTCGGTGTCTTCACAGGCAATGGCTGCTTGGTGAGCTACTGCAAGTACGCGAACTGGCCTCTCCAACTCAGAAGTGGAGGTAGATGAATTGCTGCGAGAAAATAAGCCTTTCTTTGTAGGGGAAGTAACCACCTTGCGCTGGCCTGCAAAATTAAACAAGCCATTAACCTTCAGCTTCAAAGGCTTGCATTTTGACTTGCTTGAATGTAAGTCCAATTCTTGCTGATTGTGGTCAGAAATGACCTCGTCGCTTCGGCTACTTATCACCTTTTTGTCACTTTTCTTCAAGAATTTCCATGTGCTGCCTTTGGCTTTGTTGTTGTTAGTCCCTGATTTATCTTTACTAGCTTTACAAACCTTATCATTTCCTTTGACTTTCTTCTTACTATCCGTTGATTTTCTTCTTTGGCTCGAAGCCTCCTTACTCTTGTTGTCACCTTTTTCGTGTTTGTTATGTTTCTTCTTTGACTGTTTCACATTTGACCTCTCCCTGGAAACTTTCAAATTGTCAGTGATGTCTACTGAGGACCTCGCAACTGCTTCAATTGTTTCACGAATTGAATCTTCTGTTGATTTTTCCTTTTCTTTCTCCTCCCCCTTCAACATTTCTAGATAATTGATTTTTTTGTGGCGTGTTCGTTTATTGAGGCTCTGGTCATGATCTTGTGGAGATGAGTCATCTGCCTGATTGAGTCCATGAGAGCCAACAGGTTCAAACAACACACTGGAATAAAAGTAAAATGGAAATACATTTAGCTTGAATTTGAAAAAATGAAGAAAAAAAAAAAAGCCTGTAATCTTCTCTGACTTTACTTCTTATTCTGTTTGCTTCTTTTAAAGTCACATTATAAGAAAATAAAATTATTAAAGTATGCTGCAGCATGGGGCTGGCATAAAGGAAATATAATATACTGTGGTGGGTACAAGTTTAATAGCTCTTTCACTTTCCAGACCCTCAAATTAGAATGGTCTGCTTCTAATTTCAGAAAACCTAAACCGCCAGAGAAGAATCTTTAAAAGACAACCATTCAATCATTAATATGAGCTGAGAACAAATTATAAACTCATAAATGATAGTGATAGTAATATTATAGTAGTATTCATTGTCTGCCAAACATAGTTATCAATCTTTTTCTCTCTTATTTTTAAAAAGTGCAAATGGTACCAGTGCCTATCAATATCATATCCCGAAAAGATGTAATTATCTTCAACACATGAGACCTTGTAAGTGGATCTATGTATTGCTTTTGATGGTAAAAAAGAAATGAAATTTACCAACTCAGCAAAAAGCATAAATATATATACACACACAAAAATCTAGGAATATCTGCAAACTTTCACCTCTGTTACCAAAAATGTATCAGCCATACAAGTTCACTACTTGTATAAAAAGGAGAACTTTTTCATTGCGCAATAACCACATAATGTGGTCAAGGCACTTTAAGTGGGTTAACCAATCGACACCAACACATAAAACACGAAGGACGAGAATACATGTAAGCCGCCTGTTAGTGTTAGACAATAATACATTTTTTTTTCTGGACAGGGACAGTGCTGTTAATGGCCATACTCATTTTATACCTGACTGGTGAAGAAATGTGAATAAAGAGCCTTTCCCAAAGACTCAACTTCACACTGCGCATGGTGGGATTTGAACCCACGACCATAGGGTCATTAATCAAACTGTCTTCCACTAGACTAAGAAGCTGAAGTACAGTAGAGAATCAAAAGGCTGTCATCATACTTCTCAAGAGCTTAGGCCTATAGTGTTGTTGCTTGGGGTTTTTTTTAATGGAAATTTATGCATATCAATCACTTCAAAACAACAAAACAAACAATGAGGAGACCAAAAAAGCAGTATTTAGTAGGAAAGGAGACTTGGCAAGACAAAGACAAAAAAAAACCCAAACATAACTCCCAACAGACTTTTGTAGGAAAATAACTGCCCTCAGACATTCAAGTGGCGGTTAAGGTTGACCATAGATCTATCAAAATATGACGAAAATAACCTTGGGCTACTGGTTAGACCAAGCTGAAGAAAGGGTGGAGTGAAGCAGTGTCTGTTCAACACACACACACATAATTTATCATGTGCAATGCACTACTAAGATTGTTGGACGAGAGCCAAAGCCTTTTTAAGATCTAGGCTATTGCCAGGCACACAATAATCATAGCAAGTTCTGCTTCAGAGCACACTCTACTAGTCTACTCCTCTTATCCCATAACAACCTCCTGGGCGGAAGAAAAAAAAGTGACATACACGTCCACAAAACGTTGAGCCTTCCATGTAAATTGCTTTTATGACAGGAAAGCATCAGAACATTATCACCGTTCAGACCATAAATTGCAACGACTGTCTTACTTTAATTTAAATGTCCCTTTTTGCACGTAATTTATCTCTTACAAAAAACATATTAAAACTCCTAATGTAGTGATAATCTAGGGTTGTAACTTTAACAATATAATTTTTAAAAAAGATTAATTTACAAAATTTTTGTCTTCGTCTTGACTGTAACGAATTTACAATGTATTTTGAGTCTTGTTTCTTCTGATTCCCTGACAAAGACCTACATCTCTAAGCTCCATCCTTCATTCCACCATTAACCACATCCATGAATTTGAGATCCCTCTTAAATTTTCTTTAGATCAAGACTGATTTGGGGAAGATGAAAATAGTTCATGAACAACTTGCATGCCTTGATAATCATGCATAAACAATGACACACAAAACTCGTTTTAAGGATACACCCACTCTCCAAAGACACAGAGGTGCTGCTTAATTACTTTTCTTAACTCGTTTCTGGGTAAATGGATATTTTTAATTACTATGCAAAAGCTGAAATTGGGAGAAAAAACTGAAATTGGGAGAAAAAACTAAAGGACAAATTGCATTCAATTTTTTTTTCTTTTAATTTTAGTAAAATAAGAGAGAAATGCTAAGCCTGCAACAGCAACCATTAGAGATAAGAAAATGATTCCAATAAAACTGAAATTTAGCATTTTGGAAAGCTTTGTAAGGCCAGAATTGTTTTTGTGGATGTGAAGCCTAGACCCGGAAAAGCTACTTAGATGTGAACAGCACGGTAAACAAAAATAAAATACCATAGAGATGTGATTCAATCGTTCTACAAAATGGATTGAAACAAAAAAAAAACAAACAAAAAATATACAAAGACAAGTTTGAAAATGATGTAAAATCTGCACAAATGAAAGTGTCATCTTAAAAGAGCTTGGCACAAAATAGAACTAGACTAGCCAAAGACTGCAAGACAAAATAAAATTACACTGGTGCACTGGGCATGCAAGAAGACAGCTGAACAAATCTGTTACTACTCTACAGCAGTTTGCCAGGGGAAGAGATGGAAGCTGAAGAAAGGGAGCAAGACAAGGACGACTATCAATGTGGTTTTATGTCTGTAACTTCAGAGATATTATAATGAGTATCATAAAAACGTTGCAGCTATAGCTATCATAGCACATGAATGCTTTACAAAATTCTAACAAACAAATGATACAACAATCTTCATGCAAAGTGATCCAATCACACATATTTCTAGACTTTTTAAAGGCATATTTCCCTGCACCGGGTGAAGTAAAACTGTTGAGAAAGAAAGGTGTAACTGCTGTAAGAATTAAAGCTGGGAAATGTGAGTAAGAAGAAATGAGATTGGAGTGGACTGCCCTAATAATTGCCAGGAAATCAACTGAGTTTTATGAAAAAAAGAAACTCCTGTCAAACTGAAAGAGATAATTTCCTGGACTAAAAAGAAGAGAGACCTGATCAGGATGAATAGTTTTTCGACGAAAGGCACTGTAGCTTGTCATTTAGGCCCTAAACACAAATATTCTAGAAAAGACCCCTAAAAATTAGCATTGAGTCAAAAAGATTCTCAGATTTTGAGGCTAGGAAAAATTGTTACACTACATGCTTAAATTTTTAATTCTTAATATTAACCTTAATATCTGACTTTGACCTTTCTGGTTTATTCTATTTCATTTTTTGGCCTAGGAGGAGTGTCAGTCAATTTTCTTGTTTTGTCCAGAGCATCATTTTGGTATTTAGGAAATTTTAAATTCATATTTTAAAAACAACACACAGAGATCTCCATGACTATTATTATCAAGACAACCTTTAAAAATCAAGAAAGGAGCTCTAACAATTAGCTTAAAGAGTAAGTAATCCAAGGGACTCTCAGATTTTGAATCTAGGGAAAGCACTGTTACTACTGACAAACAATTCTAAACTTCATATAAATTATGATACATTATAAGATGTGAAGATTCAAAGTTAAGTAAAAAAAAAAAATATGTAGATAGTAATGATGCAGAAATGATTTTATACAATACAACGATGATCTATTTCGATCTCTGAAAATGAACTTCTACATTTTGAGTGAAAGCAAAAAGAGATTTCGCACCACACTATCACAAAATAAACATAATCAATGAAAAACTTAATAAAGAAATAAGTTTTAGGAATTAAAACAACATACCCATTGTGTTGTGAAGTGGCTTTGCGATTCTTGATATTCCCACGCTTCTTGCCCCCATAAGATGCCACAGAGTCCACAGGTGACAAATTACTCCCATCACTAGAAACACTGTTACTCAGACGACGAACATGAGCCTCCTCACTTCTGCCTATCCGTGGCTGAGGAGTTGCGTAGTAAGTGACTAAAACATTTGCCTGCTCCTTTGAAACAATCAATGTGCTTTTGGAATTGTAAGCTCTGCCATACTGAACAAGGAAGTAACGTTGCATTTCTGTACAATTCAAGACTTGGATACTCAGAAGCTGGCAGCGTTTTTTAAGGATACCTGTGTCTTTGGCAGGTAGTATCTGCTTGTGGATGTCAACCAAACGTATGAAAGGGGTACTATTGATCATTATTGCAGGAACATCATTGAAATACAACGTGACAGTTACAATCCAAGGTGTATCATCTGTAAGAGAATCTGTGGTAGACATGGGAGAGGACACCACTTCCTGACTCATTTTGGATCCGAAAAGATCATCATTTTCCAGTTCTATCTTTCCATCCTTTACTCCAAGAAAATCCAACGTTTTCTCTATGGAAGTTAGCCTCGGAACGGATCCAGACATTTGCGGGGCATCCAGGGAGCTGAGATCAGGACTGAATACACTCTTAACAGAACTCTGAGAATCCCCTTCATTACTTGTGCTAGTTACAATTGGTTCCTGAGATTGTGCAATAAAAGATGAAAGAACGTCTGGAAGAGTACTGCCATCATCAGCCTTTGATGATGTGATAGAATTAACAAAGGAATTTCCACTATAAACAGAATCGCTGGGCAAAAGATCTGAATCACTGCTAGAGCACTGGTCAATGATATATTTAGAATTGAAGTGGGCACTCTCAAGTTTTTGATCAATGCTGTCTTCCCGTCCTTGCCCACCCAAATCTGTAACATCTAATTGGCCTGCTTTACTGTAGAGAGGATCAGAAGGAAGTGGAGGAAAGAGACTGGCACTACTTTGCAATAAGTTGTCAGAATTATCATCATCTTTGACTCCACTGAGCAAATAATTAAGGACATGATCTGATGTGATACTGCTATCACTGTTCATCATTCTCAGGTTATCTAGATCAGACTGAGTGTTGTACAACTCGGGGGTGTCAGGCAGTTCCGGTGACTGAGATGAAGAAGGGGAAACAAGATTGTCATTTTCCATGCTAAGGATTGTGCTTACGATGTGACTATCGACATCTGATATAAGTTCACTAGAATGATTGACAGACAAAGCAGGGGGTGCAATGCAGGACGTCTGTGTGGTTGGGATGCTCGGCATATGTGGCCTGTCGGGTATGTTGAGTGCTCCCCTTCCTTTCTGGCGCACTATTTCAATATCAGCATCGGTCAAATGTGGAACAAAAATATCACCCGGTTTAGGAGCTGGAACCAAAATCTTGTCGGCGGGGAGAGGTATAGTGGGTGTTTGACGACGCCTACTTGTTGTTCTGTATGATTTTGACAGGTAATACACATACTGATCTTGAAATTTACCAGTAATTTTCATTTTTGCCCCAGTTTCAGGGTCTATTTCTTCGTCACCTGATTTGTCATACGGTCGTTTTCTAGGCCTGCCAACAGGATTGGTTTTGAGGAGCACTGGCTGAGGGACAGTTACAGGAGTTTCGGGTAAAGGTAATGGTGCTGATTTGAGGACAGAATCTTGTTTCAGTAATTCCTTTTTCAAGTATTTAGCCTTCATTATCTTTTCATGGTTGATACTGTCCAACTTTGTCTTCCTTTTTGTGTATTTTCTTTTAATTTTCGGCAACTTGACACTTTCCTCAATGACATGCTTGGGTTGAGAAGTCTTATTGCAATAATCATGGTCATGATACATTGGATGAGACCATTCAACTGGTCTTTCTATTGTAAAGTCAGGGCTTAGCCTGTGAGGCGTTCTTGCATCAGAGCTGTCATCCTGTGTCTCTGAGCCTGCCTCAGACCTGTCCCAATCAAGACTAGGCGACTGGAGTAAAGTATGTACAGATGAATAATTTGGAGAGTTTGGAGTTGGAGAGGGAAAACTATTGTCAGATGGAATTCCAATGTCAAGTTTTTTGCCATTGGATGGCTCTTTACTTCTCAAATATTTTTCAAGTTCCAAATTACGGGAACTAAATGATGCAAAAGTTCCAATTTTGTATTTTCCACATTTCTGACCCTGTCGATCTGGAGAAATAACCCCAACATGTTTGAATGCAGAGGATGAATTCATGTTCATGCCATCCCCTTTGAACTTCGACAAAGAACACTTGTAAAAATCAGGAGGACCAGCAGATTCTGCTTCCATAAAACCAGATTTCAAATAACTACAATCCAAAGAAAAGTTTCTAGACCTCTGGTCGCTGTCCTCAGTGAAAGGACTATTATCAGAACAAACGTCAATGTCATCATCCGTGTTATCCATAGATGGTACTCTCCTTAACTGCCCAGGAATTGAACAGTATGGATGATCCATATTGATTAAATCCTGACAAGTAATTTCTGATATTTCATCAGCAATTTTGCTGTCAGTTGTATCTGCCGTATCTGTGTCGCTTTGCCCTCCATTTTCTGTCAACAGATCCTCTTCTGCATTGTTACATCGAGAAGATTCATCTTTGCTTTCATCCATGAGACTAGGGGTCATAGATGGTTGTTTGTCTACATTTTGTTCCTTAGGGGGTGAAGTAAAGCCTTCCTTCAAAACATCAGGAATTCCTTCGATCACATTGGACATCTGCAAAGAATTTACAAATTTTTTTGCTTCGCCATTGTTAACACTGTTAAAAATGTTTTCAACATTCACTTTTGTTTCTTCTGAATTGTTTTGTATAGCTTTCATTTTCTCTTTCACTACATCAGCAGATAATTCCTCCATGATCAACTTTTTGGGATCGACAAAAGGTTTATCAAGACAAGACACAAACATATCTGGGCTCCAGGATAATTTTTGTGGAGCCATGTCAATTTTTGTGTTCGCAGATCTTTCTGATGGATGGGAGTTTATGCTATTATGCTTTGTCTTCCCCATTTCATTTGATTGATCATCGTCAGCATCTTTACTCTCACTTTCTGTACTTTCAGAATTGTCCTCTTGATCAGATGTACTCTGATCTTGAGATGCAGATGCTCCCTTTTCACCAGGACCTTTCTCTCCAAGGGCAGCTGTTGCTAAGATGTCCAATGGGTTGAAATCCATAGGTTCCTGCCACAACTTCTTTTGAAACCATTAGTAAATGCTTGGCGTTGAACGACTGTAGCCTGAAAGAATAAAATGTAAAGAAAATTCAACAGATTATTTCCTGAAAGAAACAAAAACAAAAGATGCTCACCACCCAAAAATTTCACTTTTACTCCAAGTTTTTTATTTGCAGTCCACCCACACAATCTTGATTGTACCAACCTGAAACTACTACCTATTTGGGAAACTACTATTAAAAATTCCAATGCAGTATGGGTTACAACAGTTTCCCATGACAGAGCGACAATCTGCACCTAGGTACAAATGCTGCCCAGCTATTTGAAGCCTAAGTATTGAAATTGAAGTGATTTGAAGTCAATATTTAACCTTTTCCTCTTCCAAACCTTACTCAGCTGGAATTCCATATCGTTCTGCCACTTGTCTCCTCTAACAATATCCATGTTCATAAAAATGGTTACAAAATGAGCTGAATTCTTTTTTTACTTACTTTGAACACAGTTTTGTGCATTGTGAATACACCTATAACAAGTTATATGAGGTGGAGAAAAAAAAACTAGTTCATCCACCATTTTCAGTTGTTTATGTCCTGTTCCTGTTATTCCTTTCTTTAGCTTTTTGATTTTGGACCCCAATACTCACATACAGTAACACTGTTGAACCTCTTAAACAGCAACCCTTTTACAATAAAACCCTACTCGGACACAAGAGAAAATGGGGGGTCCCCCTGATGCGCCCCCTGCACTACATTCGTGTGAGCCAGCTTTTTATACTGGGTTGTGGAATCGCAGCATGAAAGTTTCGTGGTCAATTATATGCTACTTCTCAAAGTGACAAGTCACATGACGGAATTTAATTTGTGTACCATTCTTAAATCAAAATATACATCTATATAGAAGTTCCGAGCAATTCACCTAACTCAATCCATGGCATGATGGATAAAACACTCGCTTGCTTGGCATGTCAACGGAAGTGGGTCCCAACCTGCATTGCTGCAAAATATCTAACTATTTATCTTCTTTCTCATTTCAGATTTTTCAGGACCGATGAATCACCAAGAAACAGACATGTAACATAGACAAATAGAGGCAATTACGACTTGACAGACAAAAACAAAAAAAGAATACTGTTCTTTCTTCTTAGGCCTACTTCTTTATATAGATCTAGGCCTCACCCCACAAAAACCAAGCCCCAACTTTTTATTACCACCCCATCAAAATAACCCTCTTTATTATTATGCACTATGTTGCTGGAGTGGCAGTACTAGGCCTATATATGGAATTCCTCCCCCTTATTCAACTGCTTCTTTTCTCTCATTTGACAGGTTTATCGTCAATATTTCCCATGGGAGATGTAATGACCTAAGATGTTGGAGAGAGCTCTGAAACTCCAAAATCTGACGAAACAGCAAATTGTTTTTAGGGCCTAGTAAATGTTCAGAATTCCATTTGTATGGACAGCACTGAGATCCCTGGGTAGGGGTACGTTATTGTGGGTTTAACGTCACTTTTCAACATCATGGGTTATATCAGTGACGGGGCTATTTTGACATGTTTATGTGCTGCCTCACGTGAGCCATAAGGTATAGCACAACTCGAATGACTCACCCAGTCACAGTATACTGACACCAGGCCGACCAGTCTT